>JARQZK010005109.1:262500-282500 GCA_030704885.1 Cynegetis impunctata | reverse complement strand
TTCCGTGGGAACGAATCGGGTTGGATTTACTTGATTTTGAGAATAAAATTTATCTTGTGGTTACAGATTATTATTCTAAATTTATTGAAATAGCTTTATTAGATCGAGGATATTCAGCTCAAAAAGTAATAATCAATCTCAAATCGATATTCGCGCGTCACGGTATTCCGATACAACTTGTTACAGATGGAGGCCCACCTTTTAATTCTTGCGAATTCAAATCTTTTTTATTTGATTGGGATATTGAACATATCTTTTCAAGTCCATATTATCCTCAATCAAATGGTCAGTCTGAAAGTTCTGTAAAAATCATTAAGCAAATTCTCAAAAAGTCGAAAGAATCTAAAACCGATCCCTATTTAGCTCTATTACATTATAGATCTACTCCGAAATCGAATTTACCATCACCGGCTCAACTACTTATGTCACGAAATATAAGAAATAATTTACCTATTTTAACGAAAAAATTAAGACCTAAAGTAGTCACATTCAAAACATATAAAGATAAGTCATAAAGATATAAAGTCACACAATGGTCAAAAATATTATTATGATAAAAATAAAAAATCTTTACCTCTTCTTTACCCAAATGATCATGTATATTTCAGAAAAAATAACAAATCTGACTGGAGTCTAGCCATAGTCAAAGAAAGACTGAAATGTCAAAGATCTTATATAATTGAAGATACAAATGGTGTAAAATATCGTAGAAATAGAGTAAATTTGAGATTCAGGTCAAATGACTCTTGTCATAGATATGATGAACGTTCTCAAAATGCAAAAAATGATATATTGAATTCTGAGTTGGAAGAAAACTCGGAAGATATAATATATAGAACTAGGTATGGCAGAGCAGTGAAACCTCCTGATAGATTGAAAATTTAGATTAGGTAACTGAATATGAAATAATAATAATTGAATAATTTGTAAAAAAAAAAAGTAGTTGAATAAGTATATATATTTTTAAGGGTGTGTAAATAACTAATGAATAAAAATAAAAAATAAATAAAAAATTATAGATTAAGTAGAAATTTAAATTGTACATATACTTAGATTTAAGAAAAGGGATGTTGTGATATTATAGTAGTATGAGTTGCGTGAACTGATGCGTATGCGCAAGTTCCGTAATACACAGATCATTGTCATTATGTCGTCAATTGTCAATCGATGTAGACAAATCAATATTAAATAAAGTCGTGTCAAAAGTCTAATATTAATCTATTAATAAATATCCTAATACATATATAAATATATAACAATATATATATTATATATATATATATATATCCTATATATATATATATATATATATATATATATATATATATATATATATTATATATATATATATATATATATATATATATATATATATATATATATACATATATATATATATATATATATATATATATACCGGGTGTAAATGAGTGATGGGCCACCTTAATAACTTTTTAATGGATTCTTCGATTTTATTGAAATTTGGGTGGTTTATCTCAGACATAATTTTGAGTTTTTTCACATACGAAATCAATATGGCTGACTTCCGGTTTCACAGAAAACGATATAAAAATTAAAAATTCAAATGGAACACCCTATATATTTTCACATATTTCAATTCTGAAGCTTCAAATACATACATTTTATCTGTCAAATGTCAATTCTAGCGCCGTTTCAATTATGTTTTTCATTTTGTTTTTTCAATCGTAGATGGCTGCGACATCATTTAAATCATAGATAATTGATTTACAATATCGCCCAAAGTAATAATTTTTCAAAAAATTCATTTTCGTGAAGTTTGTTAACAATTAAATTCTTTTTCAAACCAAAACTCACTTTTTTAAATAGAAACATATATGGGCCACCCTGTATATCACAAAGCTCCTCCAAATTCCTTCAAAATGATTCAGACATCAGTTTTCTCAATTCCTAAATAACGAAGTAATTATTAGAAATCTTATTCTTATTAGTTCCCATTGCCCCTGAGACCGACCCTGTTTACGAAATATGAAAAAAAAAATTGACAGATGGAATGTATGTATTTGAAGCCTCAGAATTAAAATATGTAAAAATATACAGGTTTTTCTATTTGAATTTTTAATTTTTATATCGTTTTCTGTGAAACCGGAAGTCAGCCATATTGATTTTGTATGTGAAAAATCTCAAAATTATGTCGGAGATAAATCACCCAAATTTCAATAAAATCAAAGAAGCCATTAAAAAGTTATAGGGGTGGCACATCACTCATTTACACCCGGTATATATATATATATATATATATATATATATATATATATATATATATATATATATATATATATATATATATATATAATTATATATATGTATATATAAAGAGAGAGCGTGATATATGAAATTGAGTTTTACGTGCCACAAGCATCATAACATGTCATAAAACGAAAAACTACCTTGGTCCCAGGTCCAAGTTTGCTTATTGTACCTGTTTTAATAAGCAGGTTTCCAAAGTGAAAACTTGCTAAAAACATACGCGACTTATACTGAGTTTATGAATGCATTTCAAGAAATATAGGTCTCAAATGCCTGAATCGGGTGTAAGAAAGTCAGATACTACTTTTCTTCAAATTTCACTTGGCAAAAAGCCAAGTGAACTTTGTGTGCCCACATGTTTCAGATTCAGATCTTTCTTGTATCCTCTGATGTTTGGTCACCTCACTTTTCATAACCTTCATCAATCTAATTGGAAAACACTTCAAGAATTGACAGAGCTTGCTGTTTGCTGATAACTTGAGAGATTTTTCGGATTGTCTGGATCTCCTATGGGATCTGAATAACCGTGAAGAATTTTGAAATTGTAATAGTGTATTTCTGAATTTGGCCCAAGAGTCACATATATACTCTGAATGACACGACACTGTTGATGATTATGAAGGCGAAGGATCCAAATATTATTTTGGATACCAAGATTCGCTATGAAGAATACGTTTATAATGTAAGGATATGTAATGAAAGGCTGGTTATACTAGTCGACAATGTCACTATTTCAATATAAATAATACAATTCTACCATGTTTTCGTTTATATAATAAGGCAACTCATATTGGAAAAAGGGCACAAGAGAATTGTGAGGTTGTTGTGATCTTGGCAATCCAAAAAATTACTCATTACGTCGATGTCATTTCGACTTGTAAGGGAATATTTATCCAAATTTTCGGAGTGCTGTTTTTAGATATAAATTATTTTCATTTCCATGATAAATGAATAATCAGAGAACATGCCATGAAAGTTCTTCCAAATTCGTGTACCTACTGTTTCTGGTATCATAAAATCCATTAATTGTCTTAATAACTATTATTTATATTTTGGTTACAGGTTGTGAAGATGATGATGGTTGTAGTTATCATTTTCGCTGTATGTTGGCTTCCATATCATCTTTATTTCATCATCATCTCCTACTTTCCCGAAACGACCAAGGCATCATATATTCAAGAAACTTATTTAGCTATATATTGGTTAGCTATGAGCAACTCCATGTACAATCCGATTATTTATTGTTGGATGAATGCAAGGTGAGATAACTAACAGCAGCACAAAATATTTCATTATTTCAATGTAAATATATAACTAAAAATTATGGCGCTAATATACTGAAGAATGTATACGCATTTTTTGAATGCCATTCAGATTTCATCAGGACCTCGATGATGAGGGAACTAATAACTTTTTTGTACAAATGTCGAAAAAAGACTACATTCACGAATCACTATGGATACGCAAAGTTTTCCATTTTTTAAGAATTTTTCCATCGTTGAAAAAAAGACCATAGAATATAGAAATAATGCATTTAATGAAAAATAATAAGAATAACAAAATTATTTACTGCAATAATAATTAAAAGTAAAATTTCAACAATTATTTCCAATATTCATTCCCGAGGACGGCGATGCTGATAGTTGGTTGCTAGAAATTGTCTTGTTCTCATCAGAAATGCAGGGATTATTAGTAGTTATGTCTCCGTTGGAAGTGGATGGTTGACAGTTTACAATTTTATTAAAAATATCAATTTTCTTATTTAAACTGTCCTCCAAGTAACTTGTGGTGTATCACTATCACTGGCAATATTAGTATAATCCATCGTAGAAATTGTGGAATACGCGAAATAATTTACAAAATATTAAATTTGACTCTTGTTGAATAAATTACATGTTTCCGCGGTTACACTTACTCTGACTTCGAGTCAGTTGAGATCACTATTCCGCATGAGTTAGAAAC
Source organism: Cynegetis impunctata (assembly GCA_030704885.1). Classification (NCBI taxonomy): domain Eukaryota; kingdom Metazoa; phylum Arthropoda; class Insecta; order Coleoptera; family Coccinellidae; genus Cynegetis; species Cynegetis impunctata. The sequence continues at coordinate 278,249 of JARQZK010005109.1, read as the reverse complement.
AACATTTTTTCTCCCAGCGTTTGAAGACTTAACCACCAAATAATAGTTGTTCAGTACCTAACTATTATTTATATCTATATAGAGAACACAATTTAACGCATCTGATCTAGCGATCTAACTAAACCATGAGATTTTAACTTTTCTCTTGGTAATAACTACAAAGAATAATTCATAGATAATTTGAAGCCCAAAACGCCGACGCTTTTTTTCGTTCAAAAAAGGATGAAATTGATGATTCAGATAAAGGATAACCAGAATCTATTCTTCTACAGGCACAGCAAAAATTAACATTGCAATCTGAAAACAAGAAGAGACAGTTCTTGAAGTGGTGTTTATAGAAAGCTATTAAACATTCAGTGAAAAAAAAAGTACTTCTTCCTACTTCGCTGAACTTTGGAAGGTATGTAAGCTGAATACATTATGGTCTAGATTCTTAAAGCTAAAATGTATGATCAAAATTAGAAAATACCAAGTCATTAGCAAGTTCTTGAAATTAACATCCTATGTGAGTAAACAAATCTGAAGAACCGAAAGAAGCAAAAATCCTTAACCGATGATCCTGACTAAGTGTACTTGAAGATGAAAATCTTAGCCATTCTTGAATTGGCTGGGACCTATCGTCGAGATGAACTAGCAAAAATAATCTGTTGATCATGAGAATTTCTGATTCGAAGAATAACATATCTAGAAAGTTTATAACAATTGATGAAATAAATTTCTGAAGGTGGAAGTAACTAAGAGGAATCTACTGAACAAGAAAGTAAAATATCACTTAAAATATTGTCCCACAATATTCCATAAGATTAGACAGCTGAGCTTGAGGGTAAAAAATTTTATGCCTCAACAGAGGAGGATCCAGTTGCAGTCGTATCGTTCTCTTCATCTAACCTAGATGTGAGAAATAAGTCTGTAATTAATTGCAAAACGCATCCAATTGTGTATTCAATCGAAAAATTAATAACAACTATGTACTCATTTACCTGATGATTATTTTCTGTTTATGTACATTGTGGTTACCCTCTGTGGAGTAGATGTCAATACTAATGAATAAAACTTACCTATAACATTTTTGGTTTGAGTTTTCAAATACTAGTGAAAAAAATGTTCCTAGCTCATGCGTGAAGTGCCTTTTTTGTATTCGACTGTATGACCAACTCCGCAGCCATTTGGTCATCTGCAGTCGCATGAAGAAAAGTACCATTACTCACAATCATTAGAAAAAGAGTAACTTACCATAGTTATATGTGCTTTCAGTGCTACTGGTAGCTTCATTTCAGCTTGCTTCATGCTAAGACAAAGAGATAGAATGAGTGAACGTCTTTTGGATGGAGCTCCCAATGGCTCCCAAGCTTGATATTCCTGGATAATCAGCAACACCTTTAAAAGTTGGATACAAATATTCATTATGAAAACAAAAGCAATAGAGATTTCAAAAAATTGTGTGTCAGCTCCGACAGACGACTGGAGTTTACTCCAGTTGTGCGTCAATTTTTTTAATCGTTCAATATTTTATTAACACTTGATTATTTTGTTGATTATGCAGAAATATAAGTATCACAACATATAAATAAATGAAAAACACTCTAAAATCAAAACACAAATTGAAGGTTAGGTTGCTGTTGTGTGTTGTATCATATATATCTGTACATGCATAAACTGCTGCCGGTATATGCTAATATGCGAAGTGAACCCCAACAATAATTTTAATAGCATAATATATAATATAAAATATAAAAGTTATATGCAATTAATCAAACATACATACATACTTTAAATAATAGACAGCTGTTCGTTGTTTCAATTGAAATAATAATAACGATAATGGAAATAATAATAATATTATAATATAATTTACAAATATTAATTATGCGCTTACCAATAAACCGCATCCAAGTGTCAACTTTGTTTTTTGTGCACAAAGATAAGTAGCTCTAGGTATAAATACCTATACATGCATCAACTGTTGCCGGTATACCCTAATATAGGTGGTATATCAATAATCTCGAAGTGAAAGTGCATAGTAGGTTGCGCGAAGGAACGTAACATTTCACTTTTAGTTAACACTCGATTTTACTCATCATACAATTTTCATACCGCGGGCTAAATATGAAAATCGTTTCTTTAGGAGTAAACTCCAATAATAATATATAGAACAATCAAATCATGAAAAACATACTAGTCGACCATGGTCAATTGGTCAACTGAATACGTATAACCAGCTTCCTTGGAAAGTTGTTTGATAATTTTTTAAATTATTAAAGAATTTTTCTTGTTCACTTTATGTAATGTATAATATATAGATACTGAGGTAACGGAAGACTCTCTCCTATTTATGATAACTTTTAGTTAAGGAAGTCATTCTCATATCAAAACATCTGAGCTGGTTTCAATTATACTCTTTCCTGACATATATTGCATAAATATATGTCAGAAAAGAGTATGATTGAAACTAGCACAGATGTTTTGATATGAGAATAACTTCCTTCACTGAAAGTTATTTTAACAAACAAGAGAAGAAAAGTAAGATGTCAGAAGTCACAAAGCTTAAACAGCTCTCCATTCGAAAATGCAATTACAAAAAATAGAAGAAAATAAACCAAAGAATAATCGAGCCATCAAATAAAGAATAAAGTAAAGTAGAAAGGAAATAGAAAGGTAAAAACAAGCAGTAAAAAATGAAAATATATGACAACATCCGGAGAAGCACTCACAGGTCCTTTGGAGTTATGGAAATTAAATTAAATTCCCCCTTTCTGCATTAAATATTAATATATTAATGAAATTTAAGTTGAAATATTAAATTCTCAAGGTGAGGAAACTGAACTTATTTTTCTAGAATTATTACAGATGAATAAATACAAACATTCAAGTCCCCTATTGAACAGATATAAATAAATAAAAACTAACTTTTCACAGGTTGAAATGAAAATCTATTGAGTAAACGCGTTTCGTCATAATATGTTATTGAAACCTGTGAAGAGTTAGTTTTTATTTCTTCATATAGTTATGAATATGAACTTCCACTAAGTAAATTCCAATTCAATTCAAATTGATCATACTACAAGCCCCCTTCTGAATCATTTCAGAATTACCGAACTACCTCACTAGCAGTTTAGAATGATTTCTTCTTATTTTACTAATTATTTTCAACCATCCTTCTATTCACCCTTTCTACACAATTTATCCGTTTCGCCCAAGAAGTGCGTCATTTGGATTTTATTCAATAAATTTGTTAATTTTTTTTATGAACAATCGTTTCAATACGTTTATTTATTTATATCATGTATGGGCCCAATTAATCTAAAATTATTTCATTCATTAGTTTCTCATTTTCATCTATCAAATTTTCATTGGATATTGGTATTTTCAATATTTGGTAAATAACTTCACTTTTTATCTGAAATTTATAATTAGTTACTTCAATTTCAGATTCCGAAGAGGATTCAAGATGTTTTTTTCATGTCTTCCATTCGTCCATGTCGCTCCAGCAGCTCTCACTAGAAGAGAAGTCCTAACCAGTAGAAAAAGATCTTGCTCTAGTTCTCCTGATCATAACCGGATAACACGCAATGGTAAGACGACAAAATTCGTGATGAGGAAAGTACGATAATGAGTGAATAATTTCCAGAACGCATTGTTTGAACTACATTCCAACTAGATAATACATTCACAAATTTCATATATGATTTTTGCCAGTAGAATTGAATAAAAATAAAATTTATATTCATATCGTTATATACACGTTCCCTGTCCGAACTCTTAATGACTGCTATAACCACAAGATCCGCTCAGTTTATAACATTCTTGTAATAAAACGTTCTGCTAAATATTCTGATGTATAAATTTACCGCATTTGATGGCCCATTTCCGTGATATATACATGATTCATGAAATAGGAATCAGACTTCCCAAATGTTGGTTTTTTATTAGAGAGAATCAGTTACTGAACAAATGCTCGAAATGTAAGCTCCATATTTTTTTCTATTTAATGCGATCAGTATTTTGGACTTCTACTAACAATTACAGTTATATTTTTCTCGTCTGATGACCAAGATTTGAGCAAACTATGAGGACGTGCTTTTTATTTCTGTAGTTCAGTAGTCAAAATTAACATCTATTTATCTTCAACTAACTGTAGAAGTCCTCATAAGATGAAGTCACTTGCTTCACAAGATGCTAATATGAACTCAATCAATCGAAACAACGAATGTATGATACGATTACAGGTATGCTGACAGCGAATACAGAAACTAAAAAATAGTTCGAAAGCAACAAAGATTACTTTCAATTAAAAACGAGAACTAGTCAAATTTGAAAAATGCTGATCACTTTCAAATTGACGTTAATATCGTTGAATCTTTTACCCTTCCTCCTTATTCTAAGCCTCAAAATTTCTTTGAACTTCTTGAATTCGCTCTTGACCTCTTATTTTCATTTTTATCGTTTTTATACCTCTAAATGTGTTCAACTGCTTCCTCCATTCTATTTGAAATAAAATTCTCTTATCTAGATGCTGCGCTGTAGAGTATTTTTTTTGATAATTCTGAGTTGTTTTTTGCGAAGACACAATTTTTTTAGCATTAATTTTCTGATTACCCAGTAATTCATTTTATCAGCAAGAAGATGTAAAAAATACAGGAACCGAAATAATCATAATCTCTCTGCAGATGTTTCATTATTCTTCTTTCAATTTCATATGGCCAGTTCTGTTATATAGAAGTTTTGATCGCTAATGTCAACTTATGCAATCATGCAATTAATTCGAGACATATCACCAATAATAGTGTAGTCATTGAAGCTTTTTAGCTCAGAAATTTTTTACTATAAACCGATTTACATGAAATTTTGGAATTAGACTTATCTTACCCTTAACTTCAAAACTGATGCTGACCCGAACTCCGTTTGTACCCTGGGGGTGGTTGCCATCCCTTTTCGGTGGTGGGAGTTTTTTTCAAAATAACCTCCGATATCGATAGAAGACCTAATTCTAAACAAAAAATGTTTCATAAAGTTTTTTCAGAAACCCAATACTTTTCAAGTTATTGGCAATTGAAAATTCGAAATTTCCCACGATTTTCAACGGTTTTTTGGAAATATCTCCAAAAATATGCATTCTAACGATAATATCATAATGAATAAAATTGTAGCAGGTAGAAAAATGAACAAAATGGTTTTTATAGAGTGTTCTAAGTGCAATATTAAGCGAGATATTGAAGATCAAAGCAGTTTTTCCTTTTGTCTGAAATTGAATCGATGTATTCAATGCCATCTAGCGGAAAGCGAATAAATTTTATGCATGCTAATGAAAAGGGATTCTATAGTGCTTGAAATAAGCTCTAAAATGAGCATTATTAAAAGTCTTTTGCACGTAAAATGAGTGAGCTGTAACGAAAAAAAGAGAAACATCTAATGGTTTTTTTTAAATCAATGGGTTTCATAAGTGCCATTTCCACCAAAATTAAAATTAATACTATTTCGTCTAGAATTAACTTTAATATAAAAATTTTGATGAATTCTAGCAGCTTGGCTGCTTTGGAACACATGTTTTTGGAAAAAATCACGATTTCAAGAAAAAAAATTTTCGTTTTTTAAAAAACCACCTTCCTTTCATAATTATGAAAGATACGTAAAGAAGTGTAATAATAAAAAAAGTAGGTTTTTTGACAAAAAATTTGTTTTTTTTCTCTGTAACACGAAAATTGACGGAGATATGATTGTTCAAAGAGCGCGCGGTAGCGCGCACAGTCTCTCTCGAGCCCTTCGACCCTTCACCGTTTCAAAATAAAAGGTTTTTCACTACTTATTGTAATGAAAAAAGTTGTAGCTTTTTTAAATATCTTCAATATGGTTTTTTATAAGTTGTGATAGCTTCAAAATTGAAGTAATTATGACCCAAAAAGTAATTAGTAACATTAGTAAACTGAAAATTCCGAATTTTCAATTGCCAATAACTTGAAAAGTATTGGGTTTCTGAAAAAACGATATGAAACATTTTTTGCTTAAAATTAGGTCTCCTATCGACATCCGAGGTTATTTTTAAAAAAATTTCATAGTAAAAAATTTCGCAGGTAAAACCCTATTTTTCGCTTCAATGACAGCACTATAAATTATAACTGAATAACACTATTTCAATTGTACTTCAATAGGAACAATTATTCGATGTCGTATTTAAGATTTCACTGGGAGATAATTAAACAAATAATGAAACCTATAGTAGGGCATCCCAAGTAAGGTCGACCTTCTCTCATCATCAATTATTGTCAAAAGCTTTAGGTCCTCGTGATCGAAAACTCAGCAGACACCCTCTATCATCTCCAAATAATCCCTCAAATTTTTTTCAACTTCGGAATTACGTCCAGCTCACCCCGATCATTTTTACAAGACTCCTGGACTTTTTTCTCGCTTCAATTCTTCAGTTTAAAAGCCTGGCAACCGTTATTCATGAACGCATTTTTGCATGCAATCCTATACAACTGCATTTGCAATAAAGTACTCATATCAACTCACCTGTTTATACACGGAAACCAGGTAATAGGGACCAGAAAAAGCTTAGCAACCTAGCTGTAGCATATTGTGAATATTATATGCTTCCTTCGGAGTTAGGTTCGTTTGGCAAGCACGTCGGTGAATTTTGAAAAAATAATTATTTCAGTAATTTTAGTTAATTATAGCCATTAACATTTTTTTTTGGAAGTCCTCTCAGTGTGTTCAGAAACATATTTTATTCGTTAATAAGCAGATGAGTGAAGGTCGACCCCACTTGGCGTTTTAGACTACTATGGACATTTATGACGATCTATGAAATTTTCATGTCACATAAAATTAAAATTCGTATAATAGCAGAATAATCCACATGAAGCTTCGTTCTACTGGTGACGGGCAGTGTCTCGAAATATTCATTTCGAGTTATTTACATAATATGACACTGAATCTTCATTATACAAAATTTTCTCACCACTTTGTCTATTGACTTTTTTTTCTCTATACGAAAGTGTCACTTTCGATTTTGATAATGCAATTGAACGCGAAAGTAAAACATGCTGAGCGATGGGTTGCTAGATATAAAAAACTTTAGTGCCATAGACGACAAAGAGCAAAAATGTCAACTAGATTAATATTTATTTCGAAGGAAAATTAAATGTAACATCACAATTCATTTATGCTCCAGAAAGAAAGGTGAATGTTGATTGAACTCTTAGCCAACTGCAACGGCACTAGAAATATTTACTTCTCTGACAATTTGCATGACATGACTTTCTTTTTCTTGAACCGTTTCTTGATTTTCGATTTGCTGTATCTGTATGGATTTTTCGGGCATGATTTTATTAGCAACTTCTATTTCATGTAGTCTGCTATATATCCTTACACTATCACTGACAACGTCCACCACAATGTCTTTTTATATCTAATATTTCCACGTACGGGGGCATTGGCTAATGATGTAGATGACGTTCTACGAAATGAGTGGCCAGTGCACTGATTTGGGTTTAGAGTTTTAAAAAGTTTGGCTGTTCTATAAGGCATTTTTGAAATTGTATGTTTTTCAACTACCTGATTTACACATCTGCCACGCTCATACCGATAAAAGAAACGTTCATATAGACCTTTTTCTGGCCAGAGTTGCATGTAACAATAAACAAATGCTACACAATCTTCTTTGCGCATTGTTTTTTGTAGTGTGAATTCGAACCAACATGGCACAATTTCAATTTTTATATTCCACATCTTTTTCTTTTTGATTATACAACTCGTCAGTTTCTCATACCCCAGCTGACCCAAAAATAACTACCACTTTCTTCAACACATATGTTTCATCCGGATTTTCCAACAAAAACTTTGAAAATTCATCCTTTGTAAATACTTGCGACTTTTGGGGCTGATAACTATCATTTCTTCTTTTTTATTAAAGCCTTTAAGCGTTTAAATTTCGATATACCCTTGTTTTCATTCATGAAGATAGTGAATTTCAGCAAAGAGTATTGTGACCAGAATGTAGCAGTCGATAATGTCTTTAATTTTCTTAGGAAACATCATTCGTTGCACACCAGTTCATGAAAATTTCATAAGCTTGATAGTATCGACCTTTGAATTTTTCCGGCAAAAAACTTCTTTACGCAATATTTGCAGCTTCTTCAGCGAAATTCATGTTAATTTTTGACAAATGAGTATTCAATAACTAATTTTTGACAAATGTCATAAAATAATGCTCTTCTATTGTTACCCAGCCAACACATAGTAATTTTATTATAATCACAAAGTCATTGTAATTTATTAAATATCCAGCAAGAATGGAAAGTTTAATACTTTACACGCTGCGAAAGCTCTTTCAGGTGCTCGGAGTTTTTAAACAGCCTCGGCTACGCGCTGACGCTTTGCTTTGGCCATTCAAACATACCACCTCACTCCTAAAAGTAAGCTCTCGAAGCTTGTAATGTAAATAACTTTTATTTGAATTCTATACGCAATTAAACTTTTTCACCACACTTCTGATTTATATACAGCATGAATTTTATTGCCATTAATTTCATTTATATTAATAATAATCAAGGTACACCTTGAAAACTTTTTGTCCCATTTTTTTCTAATTTTGAAACAATTGGTACATTCCTTCGAAATCATCATGTCAATATTGATATAAAATATAAGAAGTCGAACTTTCATTTATATTCAAAGCTAGGATTCAAAAAAGACTTTTGAACATTTTCAAACTTCCATGATTATATTTCAGAGAGTGTATTAATTTAATATCAAGAAACATAACGTTTATAAAGGCAGATGTATTATTGAAATGTGAAAAACGAATAAATGATATCTCAATTATTGTCGAATTTTACTTTTATTCAGTATTTTCCAAATAACACCTGAGAAAAATGCTGATATAATGAACACAGGGTGTTCCATCTCAGACGAGCCACCCCGTATATTTCTGATCCCATAGTGAGTGGAAAAATTTCCCGAAACACGTCAAATGATTTCGTTCGGGGGTCATCTTTTAACGTATATTTGAGGCTTGAACGAGCTACCCCCTGAAAGGGGGCGCTTCAACCGTTCAAAATGGAATAGGGGAGAGGTGTTGAGTGATACGTCATTTGAAAAGTCTTGGAAGTCTCTTTACAACGGTGTATGCAAAACGTAAATTTTATGAACCGTTGCCAAAAGTTAATTTTGTTGCTCGAATACGCCCACCTTGAATATTTCGGTTATTTGTATGATGTACAAGCTCATTTTTACCAAGCCTTTTCTACAAACTTAAACAATCTTCAAAAAATCACTTTCGTAAAAAAAATTGAACTGTTTTATCATGCTCAAAATAAAAAAAATCAAATCTGCGTATTCAAATCAAATGTTCAAATTGTCCTCCATTCACTTCCATACAATAATACATTCTCTCAAACTAATAAATTGAAAAACAGCAGAACATTTCCTAATGCTGCCTTCATTTTTTTGTTCTTAGAAGGTGTTTATCTGTTATCAACGTTTCTTCGATCATTTCATGATTGAAATCAATCTGTTACTACTTTGCTGATTTGTTTAAAATTTCAAAAAATATGGTGTACACATTGCAAACATGTGTTGACCTGGTTAGGCTTTATTATCAAAATAAAAATTGTGCCCGAGCGGCTGCAAGGATATTTAACGAAAATCATCCTGAACGTAGCGTTCGCCATAAGTACGTAATGGAGTTCGCCAATACCTCAATTTGCAATACCCCGGTCGTTGGATTTGAAGAAGAGGTGCTATGGAGTGGCCTGCCCGATCTCCTGACCTGAACCCTCTGGATGTCTTCTTGTTGGGACATCTTAAGTCCAAGATTTTCGTGACTCGAACTACGCCAACGAATTGTGAAAGAGTGTCGTCAAATAACTCCAATTATGCTGAACCATGTTAGAGACGGTTTTCAGTCAAGATTTTATTATTGTATGGAAGCCAATGGAGGACAATTTGAACATTTGATTTAAACACTCAGATCTGATTTCTTTTGATTGTAAGCATGATAAAACAATTCAATTTTTTCACGAATGTGATTTTTTGAAGATTGTTTAAGTTTGTAAAAAAGGCTTGATAAAAATGAGCTTGTACATTGTACAAATAACCAAAATATTCAAGGTGGCGCCACCTAGAATATATTCGAGCAACAAAATTAATTTTTGGCGAAAACGGTTCATCAAATTTAAGTTTTTCATACACCGTTGTGAGGAGGCTTTCAAGACCTTTCAAATGGCGTAGCACTCAACACCTCTCCCCTATTCCATTTTTAGGTGTTGAAGCGCTCCCTATTAGGGGGTTGCTCGTTCAAGCCTCAAATATCAACAAAAGATGTCCCCCAAACGAAATCATTCGACGTATTTCGGGAAATTTTTTCACTCTCTATGGGATAAGAAATATACGGGGTGGCTCGTCTGAGATGGAACACCCTGTATATAATACTTCATTATGAGTCCGACCATTCCAGTGTAGTACAGCTGAATTATAATAGTGATACTTCATAAAAATCCCAATTCAATTTCAACACTGCATTTATACAAACCTGTTGACAAAAATGCTGACGCGTTTCCAAATTATGCTCTCCGGTTTCATACAGGGACTTAAAGTGAACAAAAACTCAAAATATATATAACTAATTTCAAAGCAGCATTATAGCAAAGAATTCTATTGCTTTTTCCTCCTTTGTGTGGATGAATCATTCGGAAGAACTCAGCAAAGAATACTAACTGTACCAAATCCAGAAGAGTATTTCCAGTGATTTTACAGAAGTAACAGCTATAGCGTGGGCTTACTTACAGTTTCAGTGTACAATATTTTCAGATGTCTGCAAATGAAGACAATTTCACACAATTTTCATCGACTTTATTCTGATGTTAATGTTTGGAATGCTCTGAATTGGGGATGCCTATAAAATAATGTTTTGAATTTTTGAAAAGATAACTAAGTATTTTCGATGCAGTTTGCCATATTTTATTATCATCACATACAGATAGCAATATTACTATTTGTACCGTTATAACTATTCAAATCAATTAGTGAAAATTCAATATTCCAGCGAGAGTTGGAGTGCACGTCATCAATTGTATATGACGTCGATCGTGAACACTGTTGCCAGACGTAATGAATAATCTTAAATCTAATTAGCTGACCCCATTTTCAACAATAATGAGATATCTTGCATGTTCGACATGACGGGCATTTTTAGCGGTAAATTCAACCATTATTCCCTACCAGAAGTGTCACTTTATATTCATCGATCGATAAATCGAACTTTTACTTACAAAATCTTCAAAGAACTAGGTTATCTCGGCGACTGTCAAACGTGAAATGCTGATTGCCGGCGCATAGGTCCAGAAGGTTCGACATTATTGCAAATTTTGAAGTAAAATGACAACTTGAAAACTATTCAACTTATTTTCAATACTAGAAATGTTAATTTTTTTTTAAATACATACGATTTGATATGTTGAGGACAGAATATCTGTCGAAATGGATGATCTGGTCACTAACACCATATAACTACTTTTTCAGAAAATTACTTACGACAGATAAGATTTTGAATATTTCGAATTTCATTTATTTGGGTAGGCAGCATTGGGTCGTTATTTGCGCATGTGACGTGCACGCCAACTTTCGCTGGATAGAATATACTCCAGTTACCAAGATATTTGTAGCCTCATAAACACAATTCTCTTTATTCATCTGAAAATGTATTCTATGAAAATTGTTTTATTTCCATAAATACTCGAACCCATAACTACTCTTATTTGATACAGAGATAATTATTCTTTCATGTAAGTTTATAAATATTCGATAATTTTCAGAGCCTCATAAATAAAAAACAACAAGAAGCTTTCTGCAAAAATTTTAATGATTTCTGGAAAGCTATGCACTTTCGATATTGAGAATAAATGGTTCACAAATGTGTTCAACACCACAACAAATGAACTTTGATCTGTACTATTTTGCAATTATCAGAATGCTCATTCGCTACTTATATAATTACACAAAGCTGAATATTTTGAGAAAAAAACAATTAATCATTTCTGGAAAGATCAGAAAATATTGAAAAAGGCATAAAAATCAAGTGAAGTCATCCGACTGAAAGCTTTTTATAAAAAAGCAGCGAAACACTAATTTTTGCCATTTCATTTGAATAAACATCAAATCATGAGAAATATACAAGTTGACCATGGTCAACCTAATAACCTATATAAAGTGAATAAAAAAAGTTCTTTATTTATTTAGAAAATTTTTAAACAACTTTGCAAGGGAACTGGTTTTATATATTCCTCATCAAAATCCAACAGTGCTTATTTGACTAGGAGTAAATAAACAAATGTTTAGTTATAGGATATAATAGGATATTGGAATATCCTTGGTGGAGGGCGCTCTGGGTTGTCATCCAGATAATAGTCCCGACCGCGATTTGTATTTGGGAACAATCAGACATTTGTCAATTCACTCCAAGTCAAATGAGCTGCACTGATGTCATTTAATGAGATCGAAACAGCTTTATACAGATATTGAGTCGGAGTAACTTGACGACTTCTATAATTCACTGTTGGATTGTGAATGTAGAATAACCGTTGGGGACTACATATAACCAGCTCCCTTGGAAAATTGTTCAATCATTTTTTTAGTTATTGAAGAATTTTCCTTGTTCACTTCATAAATTGATTTGATATTTCACAATTAATCACAGTGGAATTTCAGTGTAAATTTTTTCAAAAATATTTCTCTAAGTACTTCTATTACTTTTTTATAACATTATTATCGTTGCAATTGTTTTGAAGAGGATATCAGCTTTTTATTGTCTATATCAATTTATTTCTGTAAACTTGAATCTAGAAATTGAAAATTGATGAAGATATCTAGTAATCAGAAGGGTTCAGTGAAAAATTAATTTGGATGATGAGTATGGAATTAATAGATTGAATATAAACCTGGAATATGAAAACACATCACAAAATCAATCACGATCAAATTTATAATTGCAAAGTGGTAAGTTTGTATAAAATTGAAATTAATGAATCAATTATGAGTGGAAACATAATATTTCATAGTTAGGTACTATACTATTCTCTCACTTTATGATACAACTATAACGCTAATCCTACAAATTTCCTCATAGCATAATTGAAATTATATGTGCAATGTTGTACTAATTTCCATTACAAATAGTTTAACTGATTGTATCTCGGGTTGATGATACAAAATAGATTTCAATATTAATGGAACGTAACATTGTACAAAAATTCCACTATAGTGTTATCGAAAAATCTAACAAAATACTAGTTGAATAAAAACTTCAGAAACTCGTTCAGAAGGTCTTATAGAGCAAGATCCCAGAGCCGCCAGACGTCCCTTATTTTCTCAGTAGTAAAATTTGTGAGATGAAGTAGTGCTCGTATGTACTTTCAATGTATGGACACTCGCTATCTTGTGCCGTCGGCCAATTTCCAATTATCAGGTGCTGAGGATGGAAAAAACTCGACCTACTCACCTTATTTTCTCACACTTGATTTTTATATATGATACCATTTCAATACCTTATGCAAGCTGCTAGACCGATCGTATGGGCCAGACACGCATTAAGTGTGAGTATGACAGTATGAGCGCCCATTTAACCCTCTCGCTCACCTTGTCCTCAGTTGAGGACCCTTGTCCTCAGTTGAGGACAACCTACTTTGGATTTTTTCCTATGAAGTACCGCTTGCTCTTACTTCTCTGTCATATTGTCCTCAGTTGTGGACATCATATTCTTCCAAATGAATATATATGCTGCCATCTACAAGCTGATGAAAAAAATATTCATGCATTTGAAATATAGGTTTCCGTAGGGTAGCTATGACAGCAGTGTAGCGCTCTACTGTTTATTTTTTTGTTGGCTATATTTGTTAGATCATGTGTTTGAAAACTGTTTGTTAACGTTCAAAATAAGTGTATACTTGTTCCAAAGCAATTGCGGTAGGTGATTTTTGTGCATATTGTAATCAGCGATTTTTGAAAGTGTGGCGTACTAGTTTGAGGACATTGTGAACTAGAGGTAAAGGCAACATCTGGGTGAATAAAACAGCACTTTTATTTTAATTCTGCAAAAGTTAAATTTTATTAACTTCAGTACTTCGAAAATGGACGCAAAAATAATATGAATATATTTAATAAAATAAACAATGAAACATATTAATATTTTACCATTTTTAAAATATTTCTGAATTTTTTTCCCTCCATCAGCTCATGATGTCATAGTGCCCAAACGGAGCATTTTCAAAATCTGAATTCAACATCAAAAATTTTCTAAAAATCATAAGTTGCATTACAGTAAATTTCAGATTTTTCGCTCGAATAGTTTTAATTCGTGACCGAGAGGGTTAAGCGCGATAGTGATTATCTATGCGCGTCGAACTCTCTTCTATATTTACTGTCTAGTCAAGCATGCTCTATGTTTGATTATATAACTCATGTATGAATGAGCCGATAGAATCCGTGAATTTTGCATAACGACTGCGTATAGATAAGTGAATATACCCTTGACGACGTGATATAATCGTTTTGGTGTTTCGCCTCGTGTCAAAATGTGAATATTTTCATATTGACGGTGTTTTGACGGTTGTCAAAAAAAATTAATATTTTTTATTCGTTATATAATCGTAACGAATACCACTCAAGCAATCAAAAATAATCGATTATACTGACCTCGTCACTCGGCGTATTTTTTTAAAACACCACTCGAGCTGCGCTCTCGTGGTGTTTCGCAAAATACTTCTCGTGACTCGGCAGTATAATCGATTATTTTCGATGCTCTTGTGATATTATTACTGATTATATAACTCATGTATGAATAAGCCAAAAGTGAATTTTGCATAATGACGTAGTATAGATAAGTGAATATACCCTTGACGACATGATATAATCGTTTTGGTGTTTCGCCTCGTGTCAAAATGTATATATATAGTATACGTACTTTCGATATTATTATTTTTATTTTTTTCGTAATCCCATACTGTAATTTTAATTTAACGGTATTCAGATGACAATTGAAAAGTCAGTGTTAACGGCCGCCGGCCGTTAATAAATCACTTGTTCAAATATTTATTTCAAAACATCATTCTGCTTACAATAACAACATTGAAATCTTGGTCCACAGCGAGTTGGGAGAATATACCTCTGATTTTCATTTCTCATAGGCTAATAATACATCTTCATTAACCATCTTTACATTCTTGCTTTTACGCCACATTTCAAAATTTTCATATTCTTCTTGATATCGCTCTTGAGTTATTTTCGGCAGTTAATCAACAGTCGCTGCACTGCACATGATTCTCCCAATATTTCTAAAGGAATTTGATTTTGTTCCTCAATTTCATGAATTTCATTCATGGTCGTCGTTAAAGCGAACTTGAGAACACAAAAAACTGACGTTGTTTATAAAACTGTCAAACTGTTCCATGACAAAAGAGTGCACGACGTTGCGATTTTTCTTTAGAATTGCGAGGTACGGGGTTTTTTCTTTCTTCGGAATCAAAATATAATCTTTCAACGGGATTACGAAAAATTTTTAAAGACACACGGCCGATACGCAAATAACGGATTCGGTTAGTTACAATATCCAACCTCATCCGTTATTTGCTACATATCGGCCTTGTTACGTTAATAACTATTATCGTATAATTGAAGATTAAGACATTTTTGTACTGAATCTTTATTAATAATTATTAACATCATAAGCGCATCAAAACCTACATAAAACCTTAGTTACT
>JARQZK010005109.1:0-252500 GCA_030704885.1 Cynegetis impunctata | reverse complement strand
TTCAAAAGTAACTAGATATTTATTCATATTATATAAAGCAAACCGTGAAACTTGTATGTCAGTTGTTGATTATTCGTGAACATAATGTCCATTAAAGAAAATATGATGATTTAGTATCGGCTAACTTCTAAAAAATAAATTTTTGTACAACTGCCAAAAAAATACTACATTCACGAATCCCTATGGATACGCAGAGTTTTTCATATTTTAACTAGTGAAAAAAGATATTTTTTCACCGTGAAAAAAATACCATAGAATATAGAAATAATTCATTTAATGAAAATTGATAAGAATAACAAAATTATTTATTGCGATAATAATTAATAGTGAAATTTGAACAATTGTTTCCAATATTTATTCCCGTGTACGACGATGCTGATATTTGGTTGCCAGAAATTGTCTTGTTCTCTGACATAAGATCATAGAATATATTGATAAACATACTTGTCTGCATGGATTTTACTTTTTAAAATAAAGTGGGCCTATAGGTTTGCTACCTGCTTTTTCCAGAGTATTTGAATTAGTGATGTGTTCAAGATTGCTCAATTTTATAAATCAACGTGATCTTTTTTCCGATGTCAACATGGATATTTAAATGCAACAGGAAGATCTACCTATACAGCTTTTTATCAAATCATAAATGCAAAATTAAATCATTAAAGCCTCGGTAGACCAGCGGTGAGCGAGTACCGCCTTGTACCGTTTGTTGACCGAGGATGTGGGTTCGAGTCCCACCTTGCTCTTGGGCATTGTGTATGTCCTGAATTTAGTGGTTCTAGATATGACATTGAGTGTTGGGTAATGTAGATTGCTTACAAGCCCATTGGCCGTTCGGAACCGGCGTTAAACTGTAGGTTTCTCGAATTAAAAAAAAAAACGATGACACTCTGAAAATATTGTATCATGCAAATTGTGAATCAGTCATTAAATTTATAATTATTGTTTGGGGTGGCAATTCTAGAAGCCAATCAGTCTTTATAGCTCAAAAAAGAATTCTCAGAACTATATGCAAAATTAAGTACAGAGACTCATACAGAGGTAAATTCAGAAATATGAATATAATGACTATATATGCTTTGTATATTTACGAATGTTTATTGTTTGTTTCCAAAAATAGAAATAAGTTTGCTAGAGGAGTTAGTCATAATTATAATATCAGAACAGAAAAATTTTATTTATCCGCATCATAGGTTGATTTTGAGTGAAAAAGGTCCTTATTATATGTGCATCAAGATTATCATTATTTTATTATTGCATTAAGATCATATTAAATGTTGTGATAGTGTATATCAGTTTAAGAAAATTGCGAAGAAAATTATATGTTGTATATATTAAATGTTATATTTAAATGTATATATTAAACGTTGATCCAGTTGAAACCTTACAATTTGTTGGAGTATTTCAGTTCAAGAAACTTGTTTTTGGTTTGAGTTCTTCAAGTTGACGTCATTTCATCTTTCATACTTATTGCAGTGTAAATCTTGAAATAAAGAAATTATCTATCTATCATAATAAATCACAATATTCGCGGAGCAGCGCTGGTACAGGCAGTGAACAGAGTCAGCAAAAAACTAATCTCTCTTATATACAGAAATATCATCCAATCACTTCTCCATCAGTACAACAGAGATAATCCACCGAGGAGGAGGCAGAGAAATAAAAATATAACTAACTATAAAATTATTGTAACTGGCTGGAAGACTTAGGTCGATAGCCCTTAGGAAGTTTCCAATAAATATTCACTCTCTCTATTTCTCTCTCTCTTTATCCCTCTCTTTTTCTCTTTCTCTCTCTCTCTCTCTCTGAGAATGAAGAAGAAATAATTGATGAAGTAGAATTTCAGAATAATATAAAATCTGTGTGTAGGAAATCAAGTATGGGAAAAATGAATAACTTAATAAATAAACATGAAGATTATATTAAAATTCATAAGAAATTTAGAATACAATGTATCAAATATATTTGGGAAAACAATTTTAAAGAAAAAGTTAGGAATGCTAGTATAGTACAATTTTTGTGGGGAAATTGGAATAAAAAAAGATTAATATCAAGAATAAAGCAATACATTCCTCAAAGTGGTTGGAAAAAGTAGATATCGAGAATTTTGAATATATTAAATATTCTACTATGAGATACAATAAAAGGTATATGAGATATAGTAAACTTAATGAAATCAAAAGTTCCAAAATGTTTATTGCTTGTCTGAGAGTCATCGAGTTCACTTAATAATAATAATAATAAAAAGAACAGGAGTAAAAAGGAAAACAGAAATGCCACCGTTTAGTATAAAGGTAGAATAGTTGGAATAGATGGCATAATTGTAAATGTATTAAAATTAATTATAAAAATAAAAGGAGAGGAAGAGAAAACAGGAATGTCACTTTTATTGAAAGAGTGTTTTTTAGATTATAGATTGATGTTATTAGGGTGAGAGAGAACGAATAATTGACATGATAGTAGAGTAAATAATTATAAATACATAGCATTTCTGAAATATTACACATCTATTGAAATTTATTCAATAATTATGAATCAGATAACTGTATAATGCAAATTGATAAATAAAATTTTGAGAGTACCTATATGAAGAAAAATAAGATCAATAATATCAATTTTAGTATGTGATAATGTATCGATGCAAATAAAAATAACTAATAATAATGAATACAATGTTATGAGAATTTTGAACTTAACAAACATGTATTGGTAATAGGATATATGAAGCAAATTGAAAATGCGTAGAGATTACATATAGGTTATGAGAAAGAAAGTGAGGATAGGGAGGAAATATGTAGGTTTCATGACAACAATCAATCAATCAATCAAAATACGTTTATTAATCTTTCTGGGGATGGGTTACATTTTTGTTTTCTAGTTATAAGGTTTTGCAACCTTATTCAACCCTGGCTTTTCTTAATTAATTCTCTAACATTTACAATTTTAACCTTCCGTTACACGCGCGCGGACTCTCAGTCCTGTCGAATTCAAATTTAGCCGCCGTTTCGAAACGAGCGCTTTCCGGGAGCTGTCGATTTCGGTACCTTTCGGGAGTGGACTGAGATAGATCAATATCGTGTGTGCGTTTGGAAGCTTCACGTGTTACAGAGTAATAAGTGATTGCGGACCGTGAGTCCTACGCGTGTAAATCTGTCCCAAAAAGTGATTTCAACAATTTGTTTTTTTGACGTGTATTCGACAAGGAAAAGTAAGATTTTAATTGTTTTATTAAATTTTTATGCAAGTGAGTTAATTATCATGAAAGAAAAGTGTTAGTTGATTTTAAAATTATAAAAAATAATTTATTTTTCAGGATGTCTTATGAAAAAGAGCAAGAATATCTACAAAAATTACTGGAGGAAACAATGTTAGAAGATGACGACGTAGGAATTGAGTACGATGACGAGGACGATGATACAGAGGAAGATCATTTGGAAGAAAGATCGGACGATTCAGCTTCAGAGCAGGGTATTTCAGACACTGAACAAGAACCATCAGCGACATTAGACGGTCCATTTTTTATGGAAAAAGATAAAACCACCAAATGGAGAAATCATCAGCCACCAAAAAATGTTAGGACAAGGGCCGAAAATTTAATAAAACACCTACCTGGGCCAAAAGCTGCCACCAAAAATTTGACGGATCCGCTTGATATCTGGAAATTCTTCTTTACTGATGAAATTTTGAATACCATTGTAGAGCATACAAATCAACATATTCGTGCAGCAGCAGCTACTTTTTCTCGTGAAAGAGATTGTTCTCTCACAAATATTTCTGAGATTCAAGCATTAATTGGATTACTCTATATGGCTGGAGTCCTCAAATCAAGCCGGTTACACGTGAGAGAGTTATTCAGTACTCAGGGAACTGGTGTGGAAATATTTCGTTTAGTTATGTCGATAAACAGATTTCAGTTTCTTCTTAGACATTTGAGGTTCGATGATGCTGAAACAAGGGATGACCGAAAAAAACTAGATAAGTTGGCCCCTATTAGGGATGTGTTTGATGTTTTTGTAAAGAAGTGCAAAGACGCGTATTCTCCTTTCCATTATGTAACAATTGATGAAAAACTAGAGGCTTTTCGAGGGCGCTGTGCATTCAGACAATACATTCCCAACAAACCCAACAAGTATGGAATAAAGATCTATGCCTTAGTAGACTCAAAGAGGTATTTTGTAAGTAATCTGGAAGTTTATGTCGGTAAGCAGCCAGAAGGTCCTTACGTAGTTAGCAATGCAGCAAATGCAGTAGTTGAGAGACTATGTGAATTTATAAATGGTTCTGGAAGAAACGTGACCACTGACAACTGGTTTACTAGTATTCCATTACTGGAGTCCCTTCGATCTAAAAAACTGACCCTTTTGGGCACAATACGCAAGAACAAAAGAGAGTTGCCAGAAGAGTTTTCTCGCCCAGTAAAATCACGGCCAGTTCAGTCGAGTATGTTTGGTTTTCGTGAACATGTAACTCTAGTATCCTACAAACCTAAACCCAATAAAAATGTATTACTGGTATCAAGCCTACATCATGACGATAACATTGATGAGACAACAGGAAAACCAGAAATAATAATTGATTACAATAATACAAAAGGTGGCGTTGACACCGTTGACAAACTTTGTGCAGCTTACGACTGTGCGAGAAATACCCGAAGATGGCCTATGGTCGTGTTTTATTCATTGCTGAATATTGCTGGCATCAATACTATGGTGATACACAAGTGCAACAGTCCCAATAACATGAGAAGAAGAGAATTCTTGCGGAATCTGTCTTTACAATTAGTGGACAATCACTTACGTCAACGAGCTCAACTCACTTGTTTGCCGAAACAACTAGCGTCAAGAATTAGAGAATTAACCGGATATGTGGAACCACAACAAAGATTAGCAGCACCAAATGAAAATAATGTTCCCAGAAGAGGTCGTTTTGGTTTCTGCGACCGAAGAAAAAATCGACCTACAAAATACTTCTGCATAAAATGTGGAAAATACATGTGCTTGGAACATTGTACTTTTATATGTTCAGAATGTGTATAAATGATGTTTTTTAAATATAAATGTTTAGTAATACTAATTTTTTATAGTCCACCCACATTCAGAGCCTTCTTCGTGAAAAAACTTAACGTGGACTCACAGTCCGCGCGCGTGTACTTCTGTTAAAAACAGGCACGCGTGTAGCGGAAGGTTAATAAAGAACCTTATTTTCCTATATTTGGGGAGGAATGCGACCGCAGCCGACTTTTTCGCTAATAACGTGCCATTCGGTCCAAGGTCAATATATTTCAACTGACATTAGATGGTAAGGGAAACCACAGAAAACCTTTACCCACGCAATGTACTGATTAATCTTAACTTCATTATATATAAATTTATAAAAAATGGTTTGACAAGAAATACATTTGCTGACGTTTCGCGCACTAACCGAACCGCACTCGGTTTTTCGCAGACGGATTGATTTTTCGCGCACTGTCGGCACTACGCGCACTCTCGCCACTTGCACTTTCGACACTACTCGCACTTTCGACACTACTCGCACTTTCGACATTACACGCACTTTCGGCACTACGCGCACTTTTTCGGTCAGCGGATTCGGAGTGGTATGTCCTCTAGGTGGTCGAAGACTTCGTCAGGAGGATCCTGAAGCACTTGGAGGATTCTGGAAGGAGGAAACCTTTTCTTCTCTGCAGAGGACTCTTCGTCGACGGTGCCACGGCGTAATGAGCGTAGCTCGGGCTTCGATGTTCGACCGTGCAATGTACGTTGGGCGTATCGAGCTTGGAAAGTTTGGAGGTGTTCGAAAATGGGGGGAACGTGTTCGTGTACTAAGTGTGACGGATAACGTCTGTCTAAACGGAAAATACTACGGCAGTTTGTTCTTTCGCAGCTTTCCAACTGTCGGACGTATCTGTGAGGTAAAGTCGAATAGAGCAACGATATATATGCTACTACTGGTCTTATGAACGTTTTGTTCGCGTGTAACATATTTTGAGGATTACAATCCTCGAATTCTGCCTCTTAGAGCATATATAATGTTAGATCTGTTTAGGATTTTTTTGAGTGTGTTTTGAAGTTCGGATCTGCGATTATTGTGTTGATTCAATGTGACTCCCAAGTGAATAATGTCCTCCTGCAGTACGCGGTTTTCACCCCATAACCTTAGTCGGACGTTGTTTTTTTGAATTTACATGTTTTTGTGTAATTTGGGTGATGAAAAAGTATTGTTTATGTTTTACTTGGGTTAGGTGTTATTCTCCATTTGCTCGCCCACGTACTGATCCAGTCAAGGTTCAATATTTTGAACGAAAATTTCCAGTTTGAATCTCTAATTTAATATTAAATTAATGTTTAGATTTTTCGTATTCTCAAAATTGAATGTTTTTCATATTTAACTAATATAGACAAAAAACTTTCATCACAAATAAATTGACATATTTGATTGAAATCAACGGAAAGATTTGGGTCAAAATATATATATTTAATTCAAAATTTCAATGAATAGTTGAAATGTCAATGATTTTAATTTCCAGTTAACATCTTACAATATCAAATTTGATAATTTTAAGGAAATATAACGAGACATTTTTCATCGATATGAGTTATACAAAAATCACAAAATAATTTATAACATATTTCGATATCAAATGATATACATCATAACACAGTTGATTATACTCAAGGATATATTTTTAATTCAAAGTATACTAAAAATGTTCTGGAATAGTTAAGTGTTGTGATTTTGTACAATTATATTGAGTTTATATAAGCTTGAACATCGCATTTCCTAGGACAGTCTCACCACCACCTCTGAAAAAAATTCGTCAATATATATATATATATATATATATATATATATATATATATATATATATATATATATATATATATATATATATATATATATATATATATATATATATATATATATATATATATATATATATATATATATATATATATATATATATATATATATATATATATATATATATATATATATATATATATATATATATATATATATATATATATATATATATATATAGGATCGAAGTAACGGAGCGCGAAATGAAAAATAAAAAATTGGATAATACAAGTAATCGAATATATAGAGGACTACGATGTCAAAACAAGATTTGAATACTAAAGAGAGCGAATACTAACCTTAATTTAAAAAGCAAAACAAGTAAGATACAAAAGATAGGCCAATGAAAAAAAACTTATCTGATTTGCAAAACTTGAAAAAAAAGATAAAAGTCATCAAAATGGAGATGAATTTAAAGGGCACGAATGTATGGATGTTAAACGGTTTTTCAGAGGAAGTCCAGCAGGATAGAAAACAGCTGATACTGAAGATATTGAAGATAGCAAGGGCAGATAGACTCTTCTCAAATACGACATATTGATTGTGGATAGAGAGGTTTATGATAGGCACAGCTTTGAAGAAGAGGATAAAGGTGGGGAAGAAGAAGGAAATAGAGGCTATAGAACAGTAGCTGATAGATCACCAGAAGCTGATAGGAATAAACAAGGAAATTCAATAGAACGCGGCAAAAATCTACTAGAAGAAGGAAGAGAAAAAAGTGGAAAAGAGTACGAAAAAAGAGAAAATGAACAGGAAGATAGGCATAGACATCAAAACAAAAATAGGTTTAGGATCATTGATAATAAGGATTGTAAAGTTGGTTGTAATATTAGAGAAAGTAAGGTTGTAACTAGAAGGGGCAAAAAATACATTTATTATGTTGGTAATGAAAGTAGATTGAGGGGGCAAATGTTGAAGTGTTGTGGTAATTAGGAGAACTATGCAAACAGAAATATAGAGAAAAGAAAAAATAATCCAAATTGAGGGAATAAAATAAAAGAATAAATACAATGGAAAGGATGAAGATAGTAGATTTGGAAAACCGGAGGGAAAAAGAAGAAGTTACAGATAAAGCAAAAGAAGAAGAAAAAAATGAGGAGACCGAAACAGAAGAATCAACAAAATGTGAAGTGATAAAAATCATTGAAGAGGTAAGAACGGAAGAGCACCAGGATGAGATGAGATGAATATGGAATTGATAAAGTACATGGAGACAAGACAAAATGGCTGAGGAATGGAAAGCTGGACAAATTGTGATAATTCACAAAAAAGTGGACGAACAGGAGTGCAGGAACTATTGAGGTATAACCCTCCTGAATGTAGCATATAAAACATTGTCAGCAACAATATTGAGAAAAAATTTATAAAATAGGTGAATACGAAATTGAGGAAGTGGAAAAGTTAAAATATCTGGGGCCCTTATTATCAGCAGTAATGGAGAACGAAGATCAGGAGCAGTAAAGATAATATTGGCAGCTAATATTGCGCACCATGCCAATAAGAAACTACTTAAGAGTAAATAATTAACAAGGGCCACTAAACTCAGAATTTACAACACAATGATAAGAAACGATGAAAATGAAAGAAGAAAAGAGGAGGGATTAAGAATAGAAGAACGAAGAATAATGAGAAAAATCCTTCACGACAATGAATACAGGCAATAGATGATCTATGAAATACAGAGAGAAATAATAGTTCGGCCATATATGGAGAAGAGGAGAGCATGCAATATTCTGCTCCGTGCTGCACTAGAAACCAGGAGGTATAATAACATAAGATTGACTCATATCTAAGTTAAAACAGTGGTTTATGAAAACAATTTACACTTTTATCAATTTTAAAATGATGTTTGTTATCAATTTTTGTTATTTTCAAATCCTTGTAGTAGGGTATAAAGTGCAAATGAATATTTGAAAGCAGTCGAGATGCCTAAAAGTATCAGTGAAATAACAGAAATCATTAATTTATTTAGATATGTGGATGATATTATTTGTTGCCTCACTTGTAGTCTTAGGCAACTGGACTGCTTTCACCACAGAAAGAGGATCTAGAAAGAATATATGCGGCGCAACTCCACAAGGTGTTTCTAGCCATTGTGTATTATATATATATATATATATATATATATATATATATATATATATATATATATATATATATATATATATATATTGATATATATATATATATATATAATATATATATATATATATATATATATGTATATATATATATATATATCTATACATATATATATATATATATATTATATATATATATATATATATATATATATATGTATATATATACACATATAAATATATATATATATATATATATATATATATATATATATATATATATATATATATATATATATATACTATATATATATATAGTATATATATATATATATATATAATATATATATATATATATATATATATTATATATGTATATATATATATATATATATATATATATATATATATATATATATATATATATATATATATACACATCAATCAATCAAAATACGTATATAATTCTTCCTGGGGATGGGGTACATTTTGTTTTCTAGCTAAATAATTTATTCTGTGAAGTTATAAGGATTTGCAACCTTCTTCAACCCTGGCTTTACTGAATTAATTTTCTAACATTTACAATTTTAATAAAAAAACCTGATTTTCCTATATTTGGGAGGAATGCGGCTGCGGCCGACTTTTTTGCCAATTACGTGCCATTCGGTCTAAGGTCAATATATTTCAACTGACATTAGATGGTAAGGGAAACCACAGAAAACCTTTACCCACGCAATGTACTGAATAATCTCAACTTCATTATATATAAATTTATGAAAAATGGTTTGACAAGAGATACATTTGCTGACGTTTCGCGCACTAACCGAACCGCAGTCGGATTGATTTTTCGCGCACTGTCAGCACTACGCGCACTTTCGACACTACTCGCACTTTCGACACTACTCGCACTATCAACATTACACACACTTTCGGCACTACACGCAGTTTTCCAGTCAGCGGATCCGGAGTGGTATGTCCTATGACTTGATAAAGTCTACCGGATATAAAATAATTTGCAAGCTCTGACTATTTCTTCTTCCTATTGCAGTTCTCTGGATAACTTGGGTATCTCTTCCTTCGACGTCTCGGAGTGGAATGCGAGATGACACACACACACACATGGATCGCAGTTCGCTGTATGAGCTAGGTTTGTGAGCCTCTTACTCTTTTAGTCTGAATTTGTTATTACTATGGCGGTGGCTTCTTGTGCCTATAAAAGTTATTTATCTGACGTGTGGTGCAATCTTGTTATTGCTTTCCTCTTTCTTTTTTGAAATTGTACTACGGAAGTTGTCCCTCACTGCCTGATTCTGGTGGATTTTGGCTTTCTTGTAAAATTCTTTCGCTTTCTCTTCCATAATTGCCTTTATCGTTGGAATGTTGAGCTCTCTCCGGATCGGTGAGTTAGAAATGAACCACGAGGCGCTGAGAATCCTACAAATTATTATGTTCTGCATGATTTCTACTCTGCGCATATTTGTCTTGTTGCATTTCTCAAATGCTGTGGAGGCATAGAGAAGGCTTGGTCGAATTATCTGCTTGTAAATTGTTACAATTGATAGCGATGCCCAGTTTACTTCTGCTGTTCAGGAGGGAGTCTAGGTTGGTTGCCACTGCGTTGGTTTGGGCTATCTCGAGCTGGACGTGTTCGTCCCAGTTTTCTCTGTGGTCGAAGGTGACCCCTAGGTACTATAACGTTTCTTTCCATTTTATTTCGTTGTCGTCGATAGTTAATGTTTTGATCTTATCTATATTCTCTTTCGCTGTGTTAATCAACAGGGCCTGCTTTTTGATGTGTTCACTTTGATTTTCCACTTTTTGAGCCATCCAGCGAGATCGTCAAGGTGTCGCTGTATGTTGCCTTCCAAGTAGTGGATGCTACGTTCAGCAACATCAGCAGTATCGTCTGCGAACAGCAGTGTCTCCGTGTGTTCCGTAAAGGAATGTCTGATGTAAAAATGTTGTACAGCAACGGGGAGAGCGGGGATCACTGTGGGACACCAGCTGTAATATGTCTGACATCCGACAGAAATTTTCTTCCGGAGAGGAATGATCTCACCAGCCGAATATACTCACCAGTGTAGCCAAATTTCTGCATCTTTGCTATAAAGCTTTCGTGCCACATTCGATCGAAGGCTTTTTCGATGTCCATAGCGACAAGTCCCAACATCTGTTTGCTGCTTTTTGCTGTCTCTATTCTTTTTGATAAAGCCACGAGGAGGTGTTCTGTGGAATACTCGCTTCTGAAGCCGTATTGTCGTGCCGGAAGGACCTTCAGGTCATCTGTGATCTGTTCCAGTCTGGTGAGTAGTATCTTCTCCATAATTTTCCCCAAGCATGGAAGCAGACTTATGGGCACAGGCCCAGTTTTTGGGAAAAGTTGGATTTTTTGCTGGTTTCCTGATAACTACTATCTTGGCTATCTTCCATATATTTGGGAACGATTCTAGGTCGAGAAGTCGTTATTTCCAGCATTATTTGTAGCGAGCTGGCCGGTAGGTTTTTGATTATTCTGTTCTCTATTCGTTTTTTACTAGTTTGGGTGGTGTTCTTGGCTAGTTTTCTGACTTCCTTCTCATGCTGTTCTTGATCAGAGTCGGAGTCATCTTCGTCGTTGGGACTGAACTGGTTCTCGAGCGAGTCCGCAAAAGCCTCTGCTTTGTCTTTGGGATGGTATACCAATTCGTTTTTGCCGTGAATTGTCGGATTTATTGGGTTGCCCTGTTTGAGTAGTTGGCGTGTTATTCTCCAAATTGAGTGATCCTGGATGTTCAACCTGGTCAGTTTGTTCTCCCATCTCTCGTTTTCCAGCCTTCTGATTTCAGAACAGATCTCGCTGGTCATTTTGTTTACCCTCTTCTTTATTAACGAATCTCCAGTTCTTGTTGCCGTCTTCAGTAGTCTGTTTTTCTCTCTTATTTTGTTCTTAAGTTCTGGAGGGAATTGATATGGATTCTTAGCTCCTCGTTCTCTCGTTCTAGTGGCTAGTTCGAGGAATTGTTTGTTTTCTTCTGCAAATCTTTCGCAAGCAACGTTCTAATCAAACTTGTCTTTCACGATGGGAGTGTGCGTGTCTGGCTTCGAGGTTTAGTCTGAAGCAGTCCCAATGAATAAAAGTGCTAGTTTCTGGTAGGTAGGCTGGCTACCTCTCCACTCAGACTAACCATAATTGTGGAGTGATCATATAAAAAATTATAAATCAAAAGTTCCAAAAAAAATAAATCAGGAGTTCATCAAATTAATTGTGGTGTCTGTGATAAGACTTATATTGGTAGAACTTTCAGAACCTTTCAGACCAGAATTTCAAAACACAAACGTAGCTTTGTCAATCAAAAGTCGGATTCACGTTATGCAAACCATTTAATCCAAGAAAATCACACATTCAATTTAGATCTCAAAATATTGAATGATAAAAGTAAGGGAATTACACTTAATTTTCTATGATCATAACAGTAAAATAAAAACAAAAATATCCTATTGAATAGCCAAACTGATCATACTTTAAATCTTTTCAAAATCACCGAACTACCTGACTAGCAGTTTAGACTGGGTTTTTCCTATTTCACTAATTATTTGTAACCGTCCGTTCATTTACTTTTTCCACAGCATTTGTCATCTATTTATTTCTTGTATTCGATATAACGGAGAAATATATTTAGTTTGCATTCAGCATCTGAAGAAGGTGAAGTTCCACCGAAACGTGCATCATGCGCATTTTATTCGATAACTGTGTAATTTATTTTTATAAATCATTGTTTTAATACATTTATCAATTTACATCATAGCCCAATCAATCTAAAACCAGTTTTAACTGGCCGAAGAAAGTGGAGGAGGATTCAAGAATGATAAGTATCACTAGATGAAAAGAAGAAGCTAAGGAGAGGACTTTATGGAGAAAAATAAGCGATAAAGAATAAAAATGATGACGATAGATCCACCACAGAAAGAGGATCTAAAAAGAATATATGCGGCGCAACTCCACGAGGTGTTTTTAGTCATTGTGTATTATATATATATATATATATATATATATATATATATATATATATATATATATATATATATATATATATATATATATATATATATATATATATATATATATATATACAGGATGTCCGCAAATGATGAGCAAAAAATTCAGGGGAGAATTCTAGACCGAAAATAAATGGTACCTCTTCATATTAAATTTTTTCAAAAATTGATTATTAGCGTAGTTACAGGGTGTTAAAGTTAGATTTTATTTACAGTTTTATTGCTCTGAGTTTTTCCACGCTCATAATATTTCGAAGAAATCTCGTATTTGGGGCTTTATCGGGATGAGGAAAACAAATTTGCCCACCGTATTTTCGCATTTTGTAGAGGGCGCCACATACGAGCCTATACTTTCATTTAAATGGTCTCAACTTTTTTGTGTAACACTGTATACGACTTTTGACTGAATATTTTCATTCTCCTAACCTTCTGACATGAAAAAGGTATACTACTTTTGTTCCGATAAATCTTACCGTTTTCGAGAAAAACGCTAAAATAACATTGCTTGAATGTGATTAATACGAAATCATTTCAATTTATTTTCAACCTTAAACATAGCATCGTTTGGAAACGTGTGCTATGGTTGCCGTAGAAACAAGTTTGAGGAGAATTAGTTTTGACAGTTAGTAATTTTGTTCAAGTTTTTTTGTAATAATTGTTGTCATAAAAAAATTATAATGAATAACAATTACTCTAACGCGGAGTTGCGGGACATGCAGTATTTTTGATGTAGGCCGACAACGGAATACTAGATCAGCAGAAGTTCGTTTTTTGAATTCCATACAGAATAATCCCAATACAAGTGTTATAAAAATTAGTTTCCAAGAGGGCATTCCCAAGAGCTCAGTACATGAAGTAATACGCGAACAAAACCTTTATCTGTGCCACTACCAAATGGTGCAATCGCTATCTGCCAAGGATTCTGCTGCTCGTGTGAATTTATGCAATGCCATTAGAATACTCCATAATGGAGACCAAAATTTTGTTCGTAATATCCTTTTCACGGACGAAGCTGGATTTGGGCATGATAAACCTTCATAATGAGCATTTTTGGTCAGATGAGAATCCTCACTTATCCATAGAGCGTGGTTACCAAAATAAGTTTTCCGTCAACGTGTGGCCTGGTATTGTGGGGGACTTCTTAATTGGGCCACATTTGTTTCCACAAAGACTCAATGGTGAAGTTTACCTATATTTTTTAAGAAACCACTTTCTTATTTTATTGGAAGATGTACCATTCGGATTGAGAAATGCAATGTGGCTGCTTCAAGATGGCGCGCCACCACATTATAGTTTAGCGGTCAGGCAATTCTTAAATGATACTTCTCCTGAAAGGTGGATAGGACGCGGTGGTTTTGTACAGTGGGCTTCTAGATCCCCTGACATAAACCCAATGGATTTCTTTTTTTGGGGCTACCTGAAGACGCTTGTATACAGGTCACCTGTGAATAGCGTCGGAGAGCTGAGAGAAAGAATTGTTGCCAATTGTGAAGTAATAAGGCAGAAGGAAGGAATATTCCATAGAGTTCGTCGCAATTTTTCAAGAAGAATTACTTTATGCATTGAAGAAGAAGGACGTCACTTTGAACATTTGATTTGAATGTTTAAGTTTTCGTTCGTTAACCCTATGATTTTATTAATAAACCATTCGTTCTGTGTTCAGTACGCTATTTTTTTTAGTATATATCACTGACCACCATCAGCGTAATAACAAATTTTCAAAAAATTACTAACTGTCAAAACTAATTCTCCCCAAACTTGTTTCTACGGCAACCATAGCGCACGTTTCCAAACGATGCTATGTTTAAGGTTGAAAATAAATTAAAATGATTTCGTATTAATCACATTCAAGCAATGTTATTTTAGCGTTTTTCTCGAAAACGGTAAGATTTATCGAAACAAAAGTAGTATACCTTTTTCATGTCAGAAGGTTAGGAGAATGAAAATATTCAGTCAAAAGTTGTATACAGTGTTACACAAAAAAGTTGAGACCACTTAAATGAAAGTATAGGCTCGTATGTGGCGCCCTCTACAAAATGCGAGAATACGGTGGGCAAATTTGTTTTCCTCATCCCGATAAAGCCCCAAATACGAAATTTCGTTGGAATATTATGAGCGTGGCAAAACTTAAAGCAATAAAACTGTAAATAAAATCTAACTTTAACACCCTGTAACTACGTTAATAATCAATTTTCGAAAAAATTTTATATGAAGACGTACCATTTATTTTCGGTCTAGAATTCTCCCCTGAATTTTTTGCTCATCATTTCCGGACACCCTGTATATATATATATATATATATATATATATATATATATATATATATATATATATATATATATATATATATATATATATATATATTGTCACGTTTAGATCGGGCGTCTGCATTATTTAGGAGTTCCTAAAGCTAAATGGGGGTAAATGAAATATACTACATTGTTAATACTATATTTCAATTAGACAGTCATTTCTGGGATTTATTTACACATTATTTGTACAGTTCAGTCTGCACAACTTATATGGTTAATAGTACGTCACTGGTCATGAAAAAGTTTCCACAAATGACTTATGCAATAGTGCGGCACTATCTCGTAGAGCTTCTACGTCACAGCTTCGTCACTTGACACTTTCACACCGGAATGTGTTTTCTCGTGGTCACTGTGTCGTTGAATTTTTATCTTGGTCGGTGTACATCTCTGGTTAACGCTTATCGTACATTTTTGTATAGTTTTGCATGGCTTCAATTTTCAGTTTTAGTCGTTCCTATCCTGCGATGTTGGTGTCTGGGTGATGTGAGTGCGAATTGTTGTAAAGAAAATGAGTTATTTTCTTTCCATCCTTCGCTGATTTGGAGTCTGGCAGTCGTTCAGGTTTATATATATGATTCGTTGAGTTATTTTCACAACGAGGTGGTATACATGAATTTCTTTCTCCATAAGGTAGCGAGCCAGTGTCTAACTAGTGGTATTTGCTTTGTAGGTATCCCATGTTTGTAAGGTGTTCACAGGATGGAATTTTCTTACATTGCGGTAGGTTGACCATTTTATGCAATAACTTAAGGGCCAGGTGACTTTGATATGCCTCATGGTATCTCTCATGTTTCTCGAGTCTCAGTATATGTGAATAAATTGAAATTGAATCTTCGTTTAGTCCCAGAATGAATAACTAAAATCAGGTATTAACGTTAATAATTAACAATATTCAAATAATATTTAGCTCAAGTATCTCTAAGTATCTATCTTAATTAATTTGTTCACAGGATGCTCAAAAATTTATTTTGTAAGAGTGCATATAATTTTGTTTCGGTAAACTTTCGCTCCTAGGAATCTCTTAATATAACATTCAAAATACTCTCGTGCTCCCTCATACATTGGTACCAATTCACTTGACCTCAATTTAATGATGTATGATACTATATCTTCTCATTTCACATATTTCATATCATTTCGTAACACTTCATTTTGTTTCATTTTATTTCATATGATTTCATATTACTTCATATTATCATTTTATATTAATTCATTTCACCTCATCTTATTTCATATAACTTCATTTCATATAATTCTCCCGGGGTTCAACTTGGAGGAAATGCCCCTACAAATCTTATTGTGATGATCAGTCACATTAGAGGCAGTTCTTCCGTCGTATTTATAAATCTTTTTTATAAATAATTCAACTATCTGTCATGACTTCTATGATAAACAATTATGTAAGGTGCCCCTTTTCGACAATACCATAGTGAGGATCAAGTTTGAGTTGACTATTTTTGATTAACTAGTTACATTGAATTTGTATTAGTACCTAAACAAGATTAGTAATGTTAAATGAAGAGTTAACTTAAGTGAAGAATTTTTGTTGAATTGCTAGCAAAGAATGAAATTTTTGTTCATTCTTCATATCGGCGTTGATATCCATACGACGCTTGAGCATTAACTTCAACTTGTGCAGCAGTGTATTGTAGTAATATTAGCATTATTAGTTACCTAGGCATAATAAAAATCAATTATTTTTAATATATGAATTGATATTGTCTTCCAGAAGTTCTACAAGATAAAATGTATGTAAGACATATTATTTTTACAAATAGAAAAATTAAATTTTGGACCAATAAACCTATTGATTGGAAAGCAACCGTAGAATATTACATTCTCAGAATTCAATATAATTTCGATACCAAGTACGAGAGAATAGGTAGGTTTGCAAGTCCTATTCCCGATCATCAACCCTGGTTACTATCAGTGTTTGGGGTAAATTCCATCAGTCAACAGCTGGCTAGCTCCATTTTATTTTCTTCTTGACCAAAACAGCGTGCAGTCTTCCCTTACATTTATTTTTTATTTAATATAGGTTGGCTAGATCTAAATATAGAAACGTAATGAGTTTCAAAATAATGAAAAAAAAATTTGTGTAAATTTCGGCAAAATAATTCATGTATTTTATTAAAACACAAAAGAAATATTCCGAACAGTAGAATGAAACACGTATTAATACAATATTAATATCTTGTAGATACTCGAAACTGAAAAAAAAATAAAATTTATCTTGAAAAAAAATTCGATGGAAAAATATGCAGAGAAGAAAAAACGTAATTCAAATATACATGAACATATATTAATACTACTGTGTGATGTTATACGGGATGGCTCCACGGTTCTTTGTAAGGTATTATCCCTCCTCACGTACGAAGTTCGTAGTAAGACGATTTTGGAAAAGCTGTGGTAGATGCTATTACATTTAAGAGGAAATTAGAACATATTGTTTTTCAATGGAAAAAATTATATTAGTGAATTTTATGGTAATATAATGTACATTTTCTTGCAACTTCCGATACATTGGAAAAAGCTGTAAAATTGTAAAAGACTTGCTTTGTTCGTGTCATATTAAAAAACCTCAATATAATGAAATGCTAATTTGAAAAATATATATTCATTTCTGGAGGTTCACCAGTCCAGTTCATTTCAGAAGAAATGGTTGCAAAACCTTCATGGAAATTTTTATTTGTCTATGCAATATTTCGAAAACCTGACTTTATCGTATGTGACCACATCCATTAATTATTTATTGAATAAGTCATGGCAAAACACACGACTGCCCAGAAAACAATCTGAGACAAAGTTTATTGTCGAACATAAAACTTAGGAGAAAACTGGCACGAAATCTCCATGGGTATTTTCAAATGTTTGCACTTCAAATATGTTCAACTAAAGAAGTTTATGAAAATTTATTATTAAAATATCATTGAAGTTATAGGTAATTTGTTAAAAATATATATATATATATATATATATTATATATATATATATATATATATATATATATATATATATATATATATTTATATATATATATATATATATATATATATATATATATATATATATATATATATATATATATATATATTTATATATATATATATATATATATAAATATATAAATATATATAAATATATATATATATATATATATATATATATATATATATATATATATATATATATATATATATATATATATATATATATATATATATATATATATATATATATATATATATATATATATATATATATATATATATATATATATATATATATAGTACAGTGCTTTCATGATGAAAGGAACAAATTCATTAAAAAATTAGGTTTCTATTCCATGTTGAAATCCTCGGACAGGTTGATTAGTATTTTTTATTTGGGCAATTTTCGCAATAAAAATTTTGTATACAGGGTGTCTCATTCAAGAGCTATGGCTTTGTCATTAGTTTTTTTTAAAGGTAATACCCTGTATATTATTTCACTTTACAATTCTACGATAAATTCTTATCACTTTTTGTGAACATACCATATGCCTCAACTTGATGGATTCCCAGATTATAACGGAGATAGTGGAGCACCTGGAGATTTAAAATGTGGATTAAAAGTACAAAAAAAAATTTAGGTAAACATTGTCATTAAATCTGAAGAATGAAATTTCACATGTACCATCTGAATTCATTCACTGGTGCTGTATAGTCCGCAGTTTTCACGTTTTTAACGCTCCAGGCACTACACTACTTCATTGTTTAAGAAAATGCAATTACTTGAGAGAGAACGTATTGAAGTACTTATGATGATTGGTTTTGGAGATAGGGTGCGTTCACAAGAAGAAGTCTGCAATCTATTCAATGAAAATCATCCTGATCGTCCGCCAATTACTAGATCGACAGTCAGCAAAATTGAATCAAAATTCAGGAGATACGGCCACGTTAGAGATTTACCTAAAGGAAGACCACCGAGAGTATCTGAAGAAACAGTGCTGAACGTTCTACTAGAAACCCAAGATAACCCTCATACATCCATTACTACAATTTCCAATAATTTCAATTTATCAGTAGGGTCCGTGCATAAAATACTTAAGGTAAATAAGTATCATCCCTATAAAATTAAGCTGGTACATGAATTATTAGAAGACGATTTTGACCGCAGAGTACAGTTTTGTGAGCAGATTCTTGAAATTCATAATCAACATCTAAATTTCATTACAAACATAATTTTTTCTGATGAAGCCACCTTTACTTTAAATGGCCACGTCAACAGACAAAACTATAGGTATTGGGCGACCGAGAATCCTCATTGGATGCAAGAATGCCACACACAGCGGCCTCAAAAAATTAATACATGGGCAGCGATTGTTCGAAATCGTATAGTTGGTCCCTATTTTTTTGAAGGAACACTAAACGGAGAGGACTACTTGAACTTTCTCCAGTTCGAACTCATTCCGGCTTTAGCTGTTTTGTTTCCTAACCCACAAGATCCTGACATACCTAATAACGAGATATGGTTTCAACAAGATGGGGCACCTCCTCACTATTCAATCGCTGTTCGACAATTTCTTGATGCAACTTTTCCCAACAGATGGATAGGACGGAGAGGTCCGATTGAGTGGCCGCCATGATCACCGGACATAACCCCATTGGATTTTTTCTTATGGGGTTATTTGAAGTCTAAAGTTTATTTGAATAGACCAAATAATATTGATGATCTAAAAGAGAGAATCAGGCAGGAAATAAGACTTATCAGTCCAGAAGTAATTGAAAATGTACAACGGGAAACATTGAATCGACTTCAAAAATGTCTCGAAGTAAACGGACAACAGATTGAACATATGTAAAAATTAAATTAGTAATTACATTTGTGTGTTTTCATATCGTACCTCTCATTACCCACTATCTCCGTTTCTGGCAATCCATCGAGTTGAGGCATATGGTATGTTCACAAAAAGTGATAAGAATTTATCGTAGAATTGTAAGGTGAAATAATATACAGGGTATTACCTTTAAAAAAACTAATGACAAAGCCATAGCTCTTGAATGAGACACCCTGTATACAAAATTTTTATTGCGAAAAATGCCCAAATAAAAATACTAATCGACCTGTCCGAGGATTTTAACATGAAATAGAAACCTAATTTTTTAATGAATTTGTTCCTTTCATCATGAAAGCACTGATATATATAATATATATATGTATATATATATATATATATATATATATATATATATATATATATATATATATATATATATACATACCTATAACTATAAAACACAATGGCTAGAAACACCTTGTGGAGTTATGACGCTTATATTCTCTCTAGATCCTATGTATTTGACAATAATTCAAAGTTATGCTTTTTCACGATTTCACTCTTCAAAAATATCTGCATCACAAAATCAAACTTTTTACTGTTGATCCGATTCATTTTTGAAAATACATATTTTTCTTCGTAAGCAAAGTTTTATAAAGAAATTTTTGGCACCCCTATGAGATCACCTATAAGTCCAGTTCTGGCTATGATGGTAATGGATCATTTGCTGGATAACGTTGTTCCGCTACTGCCTTTTGAAGTGCCATTTATCTACAAGTATGTTGATGACCTCATTTGTACAGTGCCTGAATCGCTTGTTGCAACTACTCTAGAGATATTCAATTCATTTGACGATCACTTGCAGTTCACATTAGGTTTGGAGAATAACAGAAGTGTGCCATTTTTGGACACATTGGTCATAAGATTGGATGATAATGAACGTATTTTGAATTGGTATCAAAAGTCGACAGCTTCAGGACGTTTTCTGAATTTCTATTCCAACCATCTAACAAATCAAAAGTTCAACTTAGTAACTGCTATGAAGAATAGAATATTACGCATTTTCGATGAAAGGTTCCACATGGAAAATTTGAACGGGCTCTACTACGTGTTTCTGAATAACGAATATTCAACGCATATCCTGCAGAAGCTTTTTTGTAACACACAACTATAGGACGGTCCAACCGAAGAAGCTCAGAGTTTAAATTCAAAAGTCTTTCGTATATACGGGACTAACGAATTATGTGGTTTCAATATTTTCAAAATTTAAAACTATTAAATTGCCGAAGTATAATCAGATAGAAATTTCCGATCTGTTCTCCAAAATCAAGGATAAAGTACCATTTCCTTTTAATAGCAATGTGGTTCACAAGATTCCATGCGCAGACTGTTCTGGCGCGTATATCGGCCAAACAAAACAGTGGTTGAAAAATATAACACCGAAGTGATATTCGAATCAAAAAATTATCTTGCGCGGCAGGAAAACATTGTGTGGAAACAGGAAATTAATTTCAATTTGAGAATGTTAAAATCTTACAATATGAAGGAATATATAGATGCCGATTATTTTCAGAAATGTGCCACATCAATTGGGCTGTGTTATGCAAAAAGGAACCAACCCACAATTCACAAATAACCGAGATAGCATTGTTTACTGATTAAGAATTCTCCATACTACATTCTGCAAAAAGCTACCAAGCCGTCCAATACATAATAACCTTAAAAAATGCATCCCTACTTATCTCCTGTGCATTAATGAGTAATGTCGGATTTTGCAAAAATCAACCTTTTCACTTGCAAGAATGTGTGATTTGCATTTTTATTTTACATTCAAATATTACCAACCCTCTTGGGTTGGTAGTATTGTGCTAAATAAGGTTCTTAAGAATAGCCGTATTGTTCACAGACCAAGTGGATTGGTATCGTTATGATGAATATGGCTCTTTAAGTTTGCATTGCATCATTTTGTTACGGTCAGCGAAACGTTGTGGTTCGTTCGTAAGTTCCCTGGTTTAGTGCCAAATTTGTAGTATTTATTTTGGACCTAAGGTGTGAAATTTAACAGGCGATATGTATTCCTCAAGAACAGCAAAAATATTGCGTGAGGCGTTAAAAAAAGCTAAAAATGGTAAGAATTCAGTTATGAGGTTAACCATATAAATTCAATGTTCTAGTGGTAGTAATTTTAAATCGATTTTATATGACTTTAGAATGTGTTCCTATTGTGGATTGGTTGGTTTTTGCAGATCGTATTTCTTTAATTTTTTTATCAAGAGGCAACCAATACTGATATACTAGAAATGGAAATATGTTCTTCAGAGAAAATACCTCCAAATAATCTTACAAAGACAAATACTTACCAGGATAACCCACATTTAGATCAACAACTTTCTCAAAAACGTATATATATATATATATATATATATATATATATATATATATATATATATATATATATATATATATATATATATATATATATATATAAATATATATGTATAATCACTCACTAATTGTATAATGAAATATAACGATATTTGGGTATGAAGTCAATCAAAATAAGCGTACTCTTTTTCTTGAGCTCCAGCTTTCGGAAATCTTTATTTTTTTTCAGGAGCTTCTGTAAAGAATGTCAAGAAAAGTGAAAAACGAAAAATGTCAATACAGAAACTTACAATTTGAGGATATATTTCCGGTTGGTATAAAAAATACAAATAATATCGCACATAATCAAAATAACAGGAGCATGGTCTAGTGACAAAAGCCAACAAATAATTACTTTCAAAAAAACAACACCTTCACACTTCCAAAAATCACTCATAAAATGACAATATCATGAACGACAATATGAGATACATAATAATTATTATATATGATATTATATACATAATAATTATTATGTATATTATATTATGCACTCTTGTATAGGGGTAAGTGCTCCTCGTAGAAGACTTCAAGAAGCCAGACGTTCTAAGAGGGTCAGTACCACCATAAGTTTAACTGGGAAACATATTTGCAAACAATTTTTTTTGCGTACTTTAGATATCAGTAATAAAAGGTTCACTAATGTTATGAAAAATAAATCTGATATTGGTGTACCACCTACTGACAGACGAGGCAGACATAAAACTTCAAATAAAATTAATCCTTCTATAACGAACTATGTACAGAAACATATAAACTCGTTTCCCAAATTTAAGAGCCATTACATATGTCAACATAATCCAAATCGAAAATATCTCGACTCTTCTTAAGTGTTAACAGAATGTATGAACTGTATAAAGAAGTTTGTACCGAAAAAAATAAACAACCTGCAAAACTTAGGTACTATCGTCATACTTTAATACTTGCTCTAACCTTAATTTTCACAGGCCATATACAGATACATGTACATTGTACATTATGTGACAAGCTAAGTAACATAATAAAAACTGGAAATCCAGGAGAAGCCGCTATCGCAAATACACAAAAAGACGTTCATGTTAAGAAAGCACAGGCAGCTCGGCAAGCCAAGGATAAAATTAGAAATGAGGCTGTAGGATCTACTGATCGAGTTGCTATTTGCTTTGATCTCCAAAAGACTCTACCAACGCCCCTACTAACTAACAGCAAGGTATTTTACCTTAGACAGTTGTGGACATATAATATAGGGATTCATGACCTTGCAACTAGCCAAGCTCAGATGTTTATGTGGCATGAAAGGGAGGCGTCAAGGGGATCCCAAGAAATATTATCATGTATTCTAAAGTTCATTTCGGGTCTACCACCTACTATAAAGCATATTGCCGCCTTTAGTGATAATGCAGGAGGACAAAATAAAAATAAACACATTATCAAATTTTGGAGCTATGTTGTATCGAATGTTCAAATTGAATCTGTAGACCACAAATTTCTTGTCTCAGGTTATTCCTTCATGGAATGCGACCAAGACTTTGGACTCATTGAAAAAACAAAGAAGAAAACATCATTTGTGTTTATTCCTAATGACTGGATGGATGTTGTTGCCAAATCAAGCAAAAAGTTTTTGGTTATTAAGATGACTCAAAGTGACTTTGAAAGTATTGCACCCTTAAATGATATCATGAAAAACAATGTGCAGGGATTACGAAAAATGCAATGGCTTCACTTTGAACGCCTTGTACATTATTTTTTAAATATACAGTATCTGAGGAATTTCCCTTTAGCATTATTGATTTAAAAAAGACTGGAAGATCAGGACGACCAGCTTCACGAATTTCAACAACCATCGAACTTCCACCACTCTACCAAGGCCCCATTAAAATAAAACTTCTGAAATATAAAAATTTATTGGAACTTTTACCCTTTATACCCTCTATGCACCACGATTTATACCACAAGCTAAAACATAATCCACTTTCCAAACGTCAAACCCGAAATCTACAGCAAGAAAATAAAATGGTTTCTCAAGAAGATGAAAGGGTTCCTCAAGGGGATGAACTGGTTTCTCAAGAAAATGAAACAGTTAATGCGTCAGACAGTGAGGAAGACTCGGAACTAGTTCTGATATCAGATTATAATGACTAAATTTATTTTGTTATAAAATGAAAATGTTTGAATTCATTTTACATTGAATTAAAAATATTGAGTGGAAAACGGGTACAAGTACAAATTCCGAAGCAAAAGAGTACAAGTGCAAACAAGTTTTTCTAAAACTCAAAGTTCTTCCGAAAAACACTTACTCAATTATATAAAACGTTAATGGTAAAATAGGTTAAGCTGGCAACATTAATTCTAATCACTTTTAACACTGATTAGTCTAATTTTGAATTTTTTCTGTAAACTTAACTTTGCCGGATTTTTCTCAAAAAGTTTATATTGTCACTTGTACCCCTTAGCATCTAATCGCCTCAATTGTTTAAAGACCCGTCCATACAAAAGCGCTACTCTCACTTCATCCAACTACAAAATAATGTCAAAATACCAAACTTCAATCCTTCTCTTTTGACTGAAAAATCACGCCTTTGCACAAAACGCGATCTTAACTCGTTCAATTTACCTACACAAATATGAAACATCACAAACACGGAAAACAAAGCTGTGAATTATTCTCATTTTGAATATATAAGAAGACAGACCAGTTTTGTCTTTTAGAATTATCCCATTCTATCAAATATGAGTATGTAGTA
The DNA here is from genome assembly GCA_030704885.1 of Cynegetis impunctata. Lineage (NCBI taxonomy): Eukaryota > Metazoa > Arthropoda > Insecta > Coleoptera > Coccinellidae > Cynegetis > Cynegetis impunctata. The sequence goes on along the minus strand of JARQZK010005109.1, from coordinate 227,248 downwards.
CTTAAATTGTCAATGTCTTTTCTGGAATTAATTGCGCCTTTATGCTGTGATATTCTGACCATCTCGAAGAACTACCTCCTTTTTGTGTTCTCTTCTTTATCTACACCTTCAGAACTTCAACTTAGGACTCAACATTTTCAAATTGAAAATTAACAAAATCAAATTGGAAGTAATCCATTTTAAATTGGGAATTATCACAGATTTGATCACAGATATGAAATCTATATTTCTGTGGCGTTTAAAAGTCAATTTAATTCATTTGTTAACTCATTGAAACGTAATTAACTTATTTAAGTATGAACATTAATCAATTTCATGATTTGTTACAACAAAATACCTTATATAAAAAAAAGGAAGCAGATAATGTAAGAAGTTAAATTTGTGCTTTGTATAATAATAGTGGCGACTGGAAAGGTCTATCAAACACTTTAAATATTAAAAAATCAACCGCATACAGATTGGTGAAGCAACGAACTGCAGAACAAAAAGTGCGTGGCGGTAAAAGAAGAGTGAAATTAGTAGATGAACATCACAGATTCATGGAAAATATCAAGAAAACGCTGAAATTACCTTAAACGAAATGAAAATAAAATTGTTCAATAATTACCAAATTACTGTTTTCACCGAATGTTTACGAAAACATTTAGATGGATAATTGTTCACTTCAGAACATATTCGAAGAGAACTGGAAAGGGCAAATTGTGAAGAAAATAAAATAAAAAGGCGAGAATACGTTCAACAACTTCTGCAGTATCAAGCCGAAAATATTCCAATTGTATATATGGATGAAACAAATTTTAACCTGTATATATCGCGAAAAAAGGGCAGATCCAAAAAAGGAAGTCGGTGCACATAGGGTCAGTTGGGGTAAATGTAAATAGGGGTAAATGAAGACAATGCCTATATGTTTTAAAAAGCGCGCTCAATTTTGGCATCGTTATTCGTTTGCATATCCCTCAAGCACCCACATAGCAACAGTCTCATAAGTTTTCAGTTATTTCATCAGTTAGTGGTTGGACAGTCATTAGGAAATTCGCGTGTGTTCATCGCAGTGTAATACCCTTATTTATTGGTTATTATTTTGTGAAAATCATTGTAAGGTAAGTTTCCCAATGTTTTATGGTGTTTTCAATATACATTTTGAATTAATTATAGTGGAATGATGCCACGATAGCTTTTACTGTGGTAGGAATTTTGATGTTTACATTTACCCCAGAATTTAGCAGGTCTGGGTAAATGTAAACAAGAATTCGGGGCAAATGTGAACACCCAATTTAAATACAAATAAAAAATCAAAATTATTAATCTATTGCAGATGCCCCGAAAGTACTTAAAAAAAAGAACCCACCACCATATTCTTTGCAAGATGTTTTAAATGCTGTGCGTGATGTTTCCAATAAAAATCTAACGTACCGACAAGCGGAAGGCGTATATGGTGTCCCAAAATCCGTAATTTATAATAGAATTAAAGGAAGAAAAACGGCTATGGATGTTCAAGGTCCTGGCCGAAAGCCAGTGTTATCCCCTATGGAGGAAAACGAAATTGTCCAGTGCCTTTTAACAAGATCTAAAATGGGCCATCCTTGTAGCAAAGAAGAACTGCGTGACCTTAAAGATAACAAACCGGGTGAAGACTGGTATCTTTAATTTATATCTTGACATCCTCTGCTTTCATTAAAAAAACCGGAGCATCTTCAAAAGCTACGTAAGGATGCAAGAAAACCGCAGATTGTATATGACTTTTATGAAAACTTAGAGAATGTTTTGAAGGAGAATGATCTCGACAGCGAAGGAAAAGCTGCGTTTGTGTTTAACGCAGACGAATCAGGCTTTCACAGTGATCCAAGCAGACTTAAAGCCATAGGTTAGTGATCTGGATGAAGATGTTGTCCCCATAACTGAAGATTCGTATTCGAATTGTATGGAAGCCACACGAAATCAACTATCAGCAATGCCACGCACTCACAAGAAGTAACTAGACCTATGAAACGTCAACGTGAAGAATATATTACATCACTCAGTGAATTCGTCGGGTCTTCCCAAGATATTGATGCAGATAGTCAACAATTCAAACATATTTTGTGGCGTAAAAAACAAATTCAACTTCACGAGAACCAAATAAAATTCAAAGGACAGTGTGAATTATCTCAGAAATGTTTGGAGCTGAAAACTCCTTACAATTGCTTCAACTATTTTATGGATGATAGTATGTATCATTACATTGCTGACCAAACTAACTTGTATGCGCGACAAGTGAACATATCGACAAAATTTGTAACATCAGCAGCAGAGATAAGAAAATTAATTGTAGGTATTCTATTATAGATGTCAGTTTACAAATACCCTAATACTCGGGAGTATTGGGCAGAAAATTCTTTGATGATCCAACATTTGATGCGATATATAAAGTTAGACCGAATGTAAATCATTTCAACAAACGTTTCCAATCGGTTCCTATGAATCAACGTCTCTGTGTGGACGAACAAATATGTTCCACAAAAATGGTATTTCATTTACTGCAATAATTATATGCCAGCCAAGCCACATAAGTGGGGTATAAAATTTTTTGTAGTTTGCGACTTTGGATATTCATATAACTTCGAAATGTATACATTAATATGTGACATATACCTAATTGATTATATTTTATGAATAGAAACTATACCGGAGCAAATGATAATAAAATTCTAAGTGGAGCACCAGATTTGGGAGCAGCCGCCAATGTAGTATTAAGATTGTCGCAAATAATACCAGATCATCAGCAGCATATACGTTTTTTCGATAACTATTATACCATAATACCGTTGATGATTTATTTGTATAGCAGGGGCATATTTTCTTTAGGAAAAATACGTACAAATCGAATTGCTAATTGTAAATTATCTCCGGACAAGCAAGTTCAAAAAAAAGAACGTGAATATTCTGAAGAATACGTTGACATAACCACTACCCTTTGGAGAGATAATAAATGTATCAGGCTAGCATTAACATATGTGGGGATAAAACAATTCATCAGATACAACAAGACAGAAAATTTCACGATTTCATAAAGCGCAGAAAAAAAAGATACACGTTGATTTTCTAAATACCATTCGTGAATATAATTCACATATGGGTGGTGTAGATTTGATGGATGGCCTCATAGGCCGCTACCGAATCAGGATGAAAACTTTCAAATCGACCAATCGAATTTTCTTCCACCTCATCGATATGGTCATGGTTAACCTATTGTATAAAATAATTAATAAAAGGTATGCAACAGAATTGAAGCCACAGCTACCTTCCTTTAGGAATGAAATAGCTGCTGTGCTTTATAAGCATCTGAAGGAGGACCCAAATAAAAAAAATGTTCCTTGAACTTCAAGTAATAATAAGAGCTATATGGCTGTAACAGTACATTTAATAGAAAACTGAACCAAACTTTGCTATAAATTACTGACATGTGAATCTCATAATGACAGACATACAACTGAAATTTGTGAGCATTTTTTAAAAATGTAATGGTAGGGTGGGATATTTATCATGAAGTTACTGCTATAATAAGTGATAATGCGTCAAATATCATAAATGCTGTGAAACTTGGAAATTGGCGATCAATTGGCTGCTTCGCGCACACCTTGAACCTCATCGTCCAATCAGCTACAAAAGAAATATACGCTGTTTTAGTGCAAGTTAAAAGTATTGTTGAATACTTCAATCGGAGCACACAAGGACAAAAACGTTAAACACTACATAAAAACAACTTAATTTAACAATACTAAAACTGAAGCAAGATGTTCCAACTGGTTGGAACTCAACTTGTGACATGCTTCAGCGAATAGTACAGGAGAAAGATAATGTGATTACTTCTATTGTTTTACTACGTCCCGATTTGAATATAAAGCAAGAGGATTGGAAAATAATAGAGGAAGTTATACCTTTACTCAAACCATTTTATAGAGTAACGGTGGAAATAATTGTCGAAAAACATGTAACTTTATCTTAAGTTATTGTTTTTGTTGAGTCAATTCAAGATTTTTAAAATAAATATGTTGCACAAAATCGGACAATTATTGCAGTACAATCTGCTTCAAAAAAAGGTATAGTGATCCAGTTCAAAGATTTGGGAACTAGTATTTCGTACGCTGAGTGCACATTTATGGATCCACGATTTAAAGAAAGATCATTGAAAAGTCAAGTATATAAAATAATTATCAAAAAATTGTATGAGCAAAATAACAATCCCTGAAAATTAAATTATGGCTGTTATTCGTGAAGCTGATAAGTACTTGAATGAAGAGTACTTAGATCCTAAAAAGGATCCTTTGCTGTGGTGGCACGAACAACGCCATACATATCATCATTTATATGCATATATTTTCAATAGATTTTGTATATTGCAACATCCGTGTCTTGTGAAAGATTTTTTTCAGAATCTCTACTGATGGCGAAATTTTCACCGAAACATCTCCAATATGTACGATCTCAATGAATCTGAATGTAGAGATGATGGTGTTCAACCGGTCGAACCATTATATTATATATATATATATATATATATATATATATATATATATATATATATATATATATATATATATATATATATATATATATGTTTAGGTTTCATATTTTATATAAACAGTTCTCTTTCTTTTCTTTTATTGAATATTCAAATGTTTGTTTCGGGTACTATAGTTGAATTTTATTTGGGATATAATTGTTATCGCGCAGGTGTATTGGCAAATTTCGAATCAAGATACCTGCCGTGAAGAGACGCTAACAGATGTTTCTGAGGGTACTTAAAATAAAGACAATCGCAGTTTATCATTAAATATAAATAGTTTCATGTGTTTCTCAACATATCATCCAAGGGAAGTAGCATCACGGTAGCTACCCAGCGAGTCCTGCCGAATTCATAACTCAAGGTAGGTGAGATTCGCCAATACTCTCAAACGATATATTATTTAATTTTTTTTCTTAATATAGTCCATATCATTGCGCCTCAGTCGGCGACATTGGTCCATTCGGAGCCGAATTTTCATTATAACAAACATTATAGTATTCAAAATTTCATTAATTAAACGAATTAAAATAATCATCAAATTCAAGTTATTTTTTGCTCGTGTTGTTACTGATAAAGAAGCGGAGAGAGCATCAGTCCTCTACCCCACATATCGTTTGCTGATCATTAACATCACCATCTGTTTTCTTCATCCCTGATTATTTTAGTCACGTCGTCATTTCGAATATATTCATTCATTTACTTAGGCTACAACTTGGCCCGCGGTAAGTTAACCAGGCTGTGTCGCAGAATGGAACTAGGGGAACCAGCCTTAAGCCTAGTTTTCATCACAGCGGATGGCGGATTATTTTGTTGCGGACTTTTTCTGATTGGTGGGAAAATATTTAAAATGTGAATGGCGCGAAACATTTGCGGATATTTTAACATTCTGCGGAGGCTCATTTTATGTTAAATATTTTTCAACTTTCTGGCGGATTTGTAGAGCTTTTGACATTGGCATTAGAGAAGTGAGGTTATAATCCCAGCTCGGGTTTGTTCTTGGTTTTTATTGTGTGGTTAAAGTGTTTTGAGTGTTAAAGTTATTCAAATAATTTTACTCTCTTACGTGTGTTGGGCAAAAGAAATGAATTCTGACGAAGAAGAGGTAATTTATTAACGGTTTTATTGTTTAATTTTACTGCATTTATTTTATAATATATAGTTTGTGGTTTGCGACACATGTGGTAAGATGAATGGGTGTGAGCATTATTACATTCAAGAAATGGATAATTACACGGCGGACCACCTTGATGATTCTGAAACAAATCTTCAAACTGAGTAAGTTTCCTATTCCTTCTTAATTGAAATTCACAAATTTTTAATTTCTATATTTTTAGCTTCACAGAAGCAACAATAGCAGAATTGTTGATCTCTTTTGTTTCTTTACGTCCACCACTTTGGGATCATAGGCTCCCTTTAATTCAACGAACAAAACCAATAAAAGATCAGTTGTGGTTGGAAATACTGAGTGAATTTGGAGGTAATTAATTTATTATTCAATTTGCATTATTTCTAATGATTTATTGAAAAATTGCAACAACGAATAAAATGCTATAAACAAAGTCAAATCAACAGGTAACACAGATTTAACACCTGCCATACTGCAAAAAAAATGGAAAAATCTAAGAGATAAGTATATAAAGACAAAAGCAGGGTTGGATACCTACATCCCATCAGGAAGTGCAGCAACAAAAAAGATGAAAATCTGGAAACATTTTGATGCCATGGCATTCCTAAGCGACACAGTTGCACCTAGAATGTAATATTTTTTTAATATAAAAGAAGTAATGTATATAGATTTGGCATTGATGGTTTTATTGTTTTAGGACCATTAGTAGCCACTCCAGTGAAAGTGTATGCCTTCTTTCTCCACCTTCTACTTCAAATAGTAATGAAGGATTTGAAGTTACTCCTAAACGTAAGTAATTCATGTTGAACGTTTTGCTTCTTAGCTTATGCATTCCAGTACTAACCTTGTAAAATCATCTTAATGTTTGTATGCTATAGGTAAAAAAAAGGCTGGAAACGAAGAACGAATTGCCAGTTCCATATTACATGCTGTGGAAAAAGTTTGTTCAACTGACAGTACCAGCATTCAACTAAACCCAATATGCCAGAGAATTTCGGAAATCTTAGAAAAAATGCCAGTGAGAGAAAAAACAGAACTAGAAATTAAACTTCTGACAATAACATTTGATGCTTCAAAGCAATATATGTAAAAAGTTTTTAAAAATAAAAAAAATTTGTAATTAGTGCAGTTTATTATAAAAAAAAATATCACTACAGTTTAACATTTTTTAAATAATAAAAGTACATTGTTTAACATTTTCATAAGATATCAAGAACAGTTATATCTAAACAAAATTGACTATAGTTATTTTACTTATCCCACTGAAATGGTACAGCTCCCTCGCCGTAGAAATATAAAGCTAAATTTTCTCTCATTTCTTCAACATATTGTTTGTAAGTATTGGTACTCACACGACCACAAGGCAGTAGATTTGTAGTTTCGTTTTGTCTCCATTCTCCATTATGAAAATTTCCATCTTGATCTTCCCAGTCTACAAGAGTTTCTGTACTATATTTGGTGCATTTTGTATCAATTAAATAATTGTGTAATGCTACAACTGCTTGTACCACACTTTCAGTAGTGCTTAGTGAAGCAATAATTGGGTTCCTTAATATCCTCCATCTTGAAGCTGATATGCCAAATGCATTTTCACTTACTGAGCCTAAAAAATATAAATTTTAGTAAAAATAAAATGTCATTAGTTTTATTACATAATACCTATAATTAAATATTCGTTTATACTGTGGTAAGTATCTTCCTGCATAGGGTCTCATTATATTAGGTGTTAGAGGAAATGCTGCATCGGCTACCACATAGTAGTGAGTAGCATTTCCTCCTGATTCTAGGATTTTGGGCGTTGGCAAATTTAGCTCATTATTGCTGTTATTAAGTAACTGTCTACCAATTTCAGAATACCTAAATACACCACCATCACTTTGACGGCCTTGAGCTCCAATATCTACAGTGATAAACTTATATTTAGCATCAACCAAAGCCATTAAAATGATGCTATGTGAGTTTTTATAGTTATAAAACTGGGAGCCAGATTTGGGTGGAGCCTAAAATGATAAAACGAAAAATATGATAATATTAGGAAAATGTAAATGTAACAAATAATTTACCTGAATAATGATGTGCTTACCATCAACAGCACCTATGCATAAGGGAAGCTGCCATAAATCTTCAAACTCGCTAGCAATTTTTATCCAGTATGGCTCATTTAATTCAGAAAATGATCTGTTTTTCAAGTTTTGCCAAATTGATTGACATGTTTCCCTTATAATGTGAGAAACTGTGGTTTTTCCCAATCTGAATGCATAGGATATTGATACCATGCTATCCCCTGATGCAAGGTACCTGTAAAGAAAAAATATACAATTAGATACCTACCTACCTATTTAAAAAATTTTGTTTGATGAATTTACCTCAACGTGCACGCAAGTCTTTGGGCTGCATTTATAGGCTCTCTGCTTATATTCAACCTATTAATATCTGGACCAACAAGGGACAGTAGTTCTTCAAACTGGATGGGTGACATTCTTAAATAATTGAAATATTTTTCGGTGTCAGTCAAACGCATTTCTTCTAACAGATTATGAAATGATCCTTGAGCTTTTCTGCTTAAAAATATGTTTCTTACCCACCATCGTTTAGGTTGCCGTTTTCTTTCAATTACTTTGGAAAATGCATAAAGTAATCCCAACAAACAAATTTTACGAACTTTTGTGTTCATTTTTATTTTCGACTGTTTGTCAAAAACCAGATAGTTATCTTGTCAAATAAAAATGTTACTAGAATTCACTAAATACGCTCCGCGTTTATGAAAACGTGTATTTGATGCGAGGATCATCTCTTAGGCGGAATCTCATTCCGCCGTCCGCAATCCGCTGTGATGAAAACTAGGCTTTAGAGGAGGCAGAAGATCAGGCAGTTTCGGCAATACGCGAGGTCATGTCGATTGTAGAGGGCTCTCGGGGAGAGATCGTGGTCCTGGTGACACCCTTGATGTGAGGAATGCTTTTAACACCGTAAGCTGGGCCTCCATCATAAACACGGTGAGAGAGATGGGCATCAGCGGATACCTGTTTGGATGCATGAAGAGATATTTTGTGGAGAGGCACGTGTCGATGGGTTCGGTAACGAGGCAGTGTGTGATGGGGGTTCCACAGGGCTCGGTGCTCACACTGTGGAACATCGCGTATAACGGCATCCGGGAGCTGCCTTATGGGGACGGTATCTCTCCCGCAGCATATGCTGACGACCTGGTTCTTGTGGTGGAGGCCAACAATGCCACAGAGGTAGGGCAAAAGTGCGCTCGGCAGTACGAAGGGTGTATCGGTGGATGGAAGATAGAGGGTTGGAGCTCGCGGTACAGAAAACAGAAATCCTGGTAGTAAAGGGACCCAGACGTGCATCAGCTATGAGTTTTTATATATTGGGAGCGGAGATGAGCCCAACCAAGCAGATCACCTACTTGGGGGTGGTCATAGGAAGACACTTCTCCTTCGCTGGACATGTACAACATATCGTCGCTAAAGCGGCAGAGAAAATGGGAGCGCTGCTGAAGAATACTCCCCAACGTAAGGGGGCCCCAACATTTCAAGAGGAAGATACTATGCGGCATTCTCCATAGTACGATACTGTACGCCGCTCCAGAGTGGAAAAGCGTACTTAAGATCAAAAGGCACCGAGAGGCGTGTTTATCGGCGCAGCGTAAGGGACTGCTTAGGGTGGCGTCTGGGTACCGGACTGTCTCGGCGGAGGTACTGCAGGTGATTGCCGGCATCCCCCTATAGATCTGATGGTGGCAGAGGCCAGTATACCATTGGATGAGGCTCCCAGGCAGACGACAGACAGTCCAGAGCACGTGGTCTGGGCATGCGCGAGGTGGGAGCGTCGCCGAGCGAGCATTGCCGGCAGTAGAGGAGCTGATTGAAGTGATGATAGGGAGGAAGGAGGCTTGGCACTATATATATATATATATATATATATATATATATATATATATATATATATATATATATATATATATATATATATATATATATATGTATATATATATATATACTGGGTGATTCCGGAGGAGACCGTCAGATTTTAGGTGAGTTTACACTAGTCAAGGCAGTTTCGAAACAATGTTTGGTCTATGGTTGGGGGCTTTTATTGAGAGTCTACAGGGTGATTTGTCCGATTCGACCAATTTTTCATTTTTTCATAACTTTATTATGGCTTGATCATTCTTAATGAAATTTTCAGTGTATATATATATATTTATATATATAAATATATATATATATATATATATATATATATATATATATATATATATATATATATATATATATATATATATATATATATGTATATATATATAGGGTGATTCCGGAGTAGACCGTTAGATTTTAGGTAAAGTTTACACTAGTCGAGGCAGTTTCGAAACAATGTTTGGTCTATGGTTAGGGGCCTTGATTGAGAGTCTACAGGGTGATTTTTCCGATTCGATGAATTTTTCTTTTATTCATAACTTTATTATGGCTTGATCATTCTTGATGCAATTTTCATTGTAGAACAATATGATTGTCTTCTTCCAATAATTCTAACATTTTTTCAAAAATACAGGGTGAGTATCATGATAAAGTCAGATTAAATTTGCAGGTTGAAAAAACACCCTGTATATTCCATTTTCATAAATTTGCTACCTACTTCAGATTCTACCATAAGTTTACATTACTGGAGCGTTTTTACTTTTTTTGGCACACGTCTAGTTTTCCCAGAAATTTTTTTTAAAGATGAACAATATCGTTATTTCGCTCTAAAGCAGTGGGGATATTCTGAACTGGATAGTAGACCTGTATCGTCCAATGATACAAAGCTCTTCCTGAGTCCTAAATTTGTTTTTCCAAATTCGAAATTCGTTTTTGATTGCTCATATTCTGATGTATGAAATCATTTAATCCAGAAAATTACTTTATACGTACCTACTTAAACCAAAACATCTACAACAACTAATACAGTATAAACATTTGAAAAATATTATGAAAGGCAAAACTAAGGATTAACACAAAATTTACATAGAATGTTCAAAATGATTTCCCCTTTTTTAAAAACATATTCGCGACCTTTTTATTAAATTTCCAATTGGCCTTATAATGAGCGATTGATTTTGCTTTAAGATATTACATTCCTCGTAAATTATTTCAACTAGGTATTCCCTACTTCTAATTTCAACCTTATAAACTTTCATTTTCAGATGTGCCCACACAAAATAATCTAAAGGGTTCAAATCAGGCGATCTTTGTGGCCAAGCAATAGGGCCTCCACGACCAATCCATCTGTTCGGATAATTTACGTCCAGGTGATTTCTCACATTCAATGCAGTATGAGGTGGTGCTCCGTCATGTTGAAAGTACATGTAGCGGATATGTACATTTTCCACTAGATTTGGTAAAATATTTTCCAAAAATTTTAGGTGAATTTCACCATTTAATCTTTCTGCAAAAATGTGAGGGCCAACTAAATTTTCGTCTATTTGTTCCAAGCCAAATATTGGCAGATAATCTGTGTTGTGTATTATGACTTTTCTTCAAATGCGGGTTGTCTCTTGTCCATTCGTGGAAATTGTGGGTATTAAAAATTCCATTCTCAGTGGACATAGCCTCGTCGCTGAATAGAATACGAAAAATAGTTCGTTGGTGACTAATATAACCCAGCGACAAAATTGTAATCGTTGGGGCAGATCTTGTGGCAACAGTTCTTGAACATTTTGGTAGTGGTATGGGTGGAATTTTTCTTTCTTCACAGTCTTGGATACTTTGCTCTGCGAAATTCCTAATTCGGTACTAATTTCACGAGTACTAATAGAGGTTCCTCCTCCACCCGTTCAACAATTTGATTGGAAATTTCAATTTGAGTCGGCCTATAAATGTTGTCTGCCTTACTAGGATATTGCCTTTAGAATGATGGAATGCTTGTCCAAAAGTATCTTTATTTGGTTGACGTTGAGTGGGGAATCGTCTTTGGTATTATCTTTTGGCTTCATTTCCATTTCTGTTACAAAAACCATGAACAAAAATCATATCTGCATATTCCGCATGAGTAAATAATTGTAGCATGTTGAAATACACTTCTTGTGGCAGATTATTTATTTAATATTTTCATTCTGTGGTTCACTGTGGATAGCATCATGGATCTTAACGAACTTGATTTGAATTGAGATTTGAGTTTCATTGAAAATTTTCAATTTGATAAAAACTATTTTTCATACATTCGTGATTCAATATTTTACCTATTTTTTCAAGACCATAAGTGAGTACATTTTTGAACGAAATTACTTTGAGTTTTAGGAATATTCTCTTCATGGAAAACCGGAAGTGTGCCGAAAAACACCTGAATAATGACTCAATTTTGTATTATTCCTTAGTTTTGCCTTTCATAAGTTTCGAATGTTTATTCTGTATTAGTAATAGTAGTAGATTTTTTTGGTTCACGTACGTATAAAGAAATTTTCTGAAATAAATGATTTTATACATTAGTATATGAGCGATCAAAAATGAATTTCAAATTTGGAAAAACTACTTAAGGACTCAGGAAGAGCTTTGTATCATTGGACGATACAGCTTTACACTCCAGTTCAGAATATCCTCACTGCCTTGGAGCGAAATAACGATATTGTTCATCTTTAAAAAAAAATTCTAGAAAAACTGGACGTGTGCCAAAAAAAAATGAAAACGCTCCAGTAATGCAAACTTATAGTAGAATCTGAAGCAGGTAGCGAATTTTTGAAAACGGAATATACAGGGTGTTTTTTTCATCCATTCAAAACTGAAAAAGTTATTCAAGATTCAATTTGAACAACATTTTGTTTGTCCGGTTTTTTTTGTCCAGGAGTGTATACATACATACATATATATATATATATATATATATATATATATATATATTTATATATATATATATATATATATATATATATATATTTATATATATATATATATATATATATATATATATATTTATATATATTTTAATATATATATATATTTATTTATATATATATATATATATATATATATATATATATATATATATATATATATATAAGATAATAACCATGAGCATTACTCAGAAAGAAAGTGAGGATAGGTTAGAAGAAAACCAGGATCATAGTTCTGAGGCCAACAGCTCCAGCTATTAAGAGTGAGAGTGTAGTGCATGTGCAGTGTTATGTTAATTGATGGTTTCCATAGGCATCCTACTGTCTCACTTAGACATAGTTTCATCGATTTCGTGTTGAGAGTGCGATATCCTGCAGAAAATATATGATTCTATCTATACATGCTGTTTACGGATGCCGTGTAGACAGTGCGAAGTCCAGCGGATTTTATTATACACAGTTGTGGATATCGTGCGGAGAGTGCGATGCTTTTCTATTTAGTTTAACTTTGATTATTTTCTGTAATTGGGTTTTATACCTGTTGGAAATGAAAAACTCAACATTATGATTATTATAAGATCGCCAGTCACGGCGGCGTGGTGTTCCAAGTGCGACCGCACGTTCATTCCTGTACTGAATGAAGTTGGAGATCTTCGCAGTTTCGGAGGCTCTAAGGTAAGTTTCATTCACCAAGATGACGTCTACTTCATTTCTCTCTGCGAACTCGTGCAGCTTTAGAACCTTCTCACGGAGACCATTTGTATTCCAAAAAGCAACCTGTAAAGATAGAGGTCATAGTTTTCTTCTGTTCATTGAATGATTAGACAAAAACTGCGAGTATATATGGCAGATAATTTCAGGTAATTCGTGAAATTTTCATTCTCGGGAACTTCGGTCTTCTGCTCGGACTTCCTTGGTGGTGGGGCGGCAGCAGGTGTACTGGTTTTTGGTGTTGCGTCAACTGGAATTACCATTTTGGAGTAGCTAACTCCAGGGATCGTCTTGGATGCCTGGAAGGGGGCGGCGTTGATCGACCGTGCTGTCATGGTCCTTGGCAGGGGGCGGGGAATGCAAGACATCCTCAGTAGCTGGCCGGATGGAGGCCTTGGCAACTAGCACACTTTACTGGTTCGCTGCGAGGTTTGACGCAGTTACGCTTTGGTGCCCCTCCCCGCACTTGACGCAGCGAGGAGGTGCCTTGCATTGACTCTGTCCATGGTGGAAGCAACTGACTTGCTTTCGTCCACGCTCTTGGAGATTCCAATTGCACGCGGAGGCGTGCAAGTGGCATGGATAAGCATCATCTGAAAGATGCGCTTGGATTCCGTGTCCCTCGTGAGCGTTACTATCAGAAATAGCATTGGACGTTCCGCCGCCGATGTCATCCTCGTCAATGTGAGGACTGAAAAGTTCTGTAGTTTCAGGTCCTCCAAAACATCTGTCACTGGCTCCTCCATCGACAGATTCCGCAGGACTACTCTGAGAGGAGGTAGGTATGGTAAGGAATCTGAAAGGAATCAAATAACCGTGTTATATCTCGAAAATTGTCGATTGAGACGGGACTGATCCTGATCCCGCGTCGTCACATCGAGGGGGCGTGGTCTCCCAGCTCGCACTCTTGGAGGATGACTTAAGATTCATCTGCCGTGGACTGCACTCTGGTACCCTCAATTCGAAGGGGCGTGGCCTTTCCTCCGATGCTCGTGGAAAATTCGGTGACTGCCAAGAGTTCCATATGCCGTCGGCTTCAATTTGGAGGTCTTCAATTTCAGTTCGGAGGCCGTGGCCTCTCGTTGGTTGCTCAAATTTTTTGGAGAAAGATTCACGTTGATGGATCGTACGGATGGAGACTTCTCGGTGGATTAACTGTCGAATGCTTTAGTTGTTGTCCTCAATTACTTGGCTGCGCCTGAAGTTGGTCTAGTTGGGTAAGCTCAAGGTGGGCGTGACCTCTCCGCGGATTCTCAACTTACGATGGTTCGCTCTGATAGTTCATCACTCATTCGACTGCCACATTCTGCAGTGAGACATCGAAGCAGACGGATGAGCAGAGACAAATTTAGACGATCATATTCCGAGAGTTCGAGCTTAAAATTTTTCTTTTGAGAAAATGCCTACAAACGATCTCGAGTTGTTCAACTCTTTGAGTGAGGCCACTCGAAATCAATTTCTAGACGGGGTGCATATAGAGTACCAGAAAAATGACATACCGACCACGTTGAAAAGGCCCATCGAACCAGAAACCATTTCGATGCCCAGTACATCTGAGCCCTCAACCGGAACGAAAAAGAGGAAGAAACAGAAGAAGCTGGCCGTAATTACTCCATTGATAATCGAGGTCCAGAATCAATTCCAGGCCCTCGAGAACATGGACGCAAGCGACAACTACAAACCAGCCACCCCCGAACCCGAGCGACGCATCAAAACAAAGAAGCTACCGCCGATAGTCACCCGAGACAAATCCGTCTGGACCAGGCTATCGGCTAAAATGTCCAAAGTTGGCATCTGCTTCGAGAAAGCGAAAAATATCAAAGACGGGATCAGCATCATTCCCGCCTCAACTGAAGATTTTCGGAGACTGATAAATTTATTAGACTCAAAAAGCATCCCGTACCACACTTTCCCGCTGCCGTAAGATAAACCACTGAAGGTTGTCTTTAGAAATCTTCCATTTGAGATGCCAGTAGAAGCAGCAGTTACGCTTTGGTGCCCCTCCCCGCACTTGACGCAGCGAGGAGGTGCCTAGCATTGACTCTGCCCATGGTGGAAGCGTTGACATTCGTGGTACCGACTTGCTTTCGTCTTCGCTCTTGGAGATTCCAATTGTACGCGGAGGCGTGTAAGTGGAATGGATAAGCTTCATCTAAAATATGGGTTTAGCGTGGATGCAAAGCATTTCCGGCCATCTAGCGAAAAACTTTATATCGCAGCCAGTCCAACGCCCCTCAATTAAATTATGGACATTAACTGTGTAATCGAGTAAAATCCACTAAACTTCCTATTCCATAAGGATTACCACAGCTACCGTTGTCTGAACCATTAGCATTTCCTGAGCAGCCTCCAATCACTATTTATAGGATTATCAATAAAAACTATCATTATAATGTCAAGTATATATCTAATAAGCCAACAAATTATTTTAATTTGAATTATTCTATTAAATCGAACGGAATAATTCGAGATAAATTCAGCTTTTGCGTCTGGCTTACATCCGCTCTGAAAGCAAGTCAGCATTTTCTTTGATTCAATAGTCACGTACGCGAAAAAGATAAATATCGCGATAAATTCAAAATCAAGTCAGTTTTCAGTTTTCAGTTCAGTTCTTCAAGCTTTAGTTTTTCCAAATTTCCATCGTTGTTGAAAACTCACGGTACCAGTATACTCTGAGTATAAACGGGTACTTTCAACTGGAAAGTGAAAAAAGCGGAAAAAAATGCAATTTGAGTTACACACCAATAGTCTCCTCTTCAATGCTCTTTCACCTTCTTTTGTGTCCAAGACACTGAGAAAAGAGGAAAGAAAAGGAGACGTGAAGATTCCAACCCATACCATAATCTTAGTGTAATAAGTGGTTTATATCTTTACACTGGAACACCTCCACATGGATACGGAGCACAAGCCCCAAAAGTAGCAGAAACCGTCACACGATCATACAACTTTAACAAAAAAACTGTAAACAAAACTATAACTATATTCGACAGGCAGATAGAAATAATGCATTGGAATAAGCAAGATGGACCTTTTCTTTTTGGTGAAATACATGGCAATTTCATAGCATCAGAAGCTCTTGAAATGTTGAAGTCATTCTTACAAAAGAACCACCTCTATATAGATGATTGTGCAAACAAAATCATCAAGACTGCATTAAGAAAAAACGCTGATGTGCTAACGAAAGGAAAACAGACATTTTGTTCATTTACACAACAAAGTGTCACTTCTGCTGTAGCATACAAAAGGATGTACGAATTCCTCTCTGAAAACAGCAACAAGCAATGTGTCAGCTGCCTTGAATGGATACAATGTTATTTCTCTCTCTTTGAAAAAAATATCATCAGTTAAAAAACATCATATTGGGATGATGTAGAAAAAAGCTTCTTTTTCAAAGAAACAAAACAAATAGTCATAGGCCACGTAAAAGTAAAGAAAATAAGCAGACAAAAACAGAAATCAAAGAAGAGACGAGAGAAAAATTGTTAGAGCTCTCGACAAGATTTGCTTCTTACATAAAGCACAAAGAGAAAAGGAAGAAAGACAAAAGATCGATAGCGTCAGCAAACATGATATTAAGAATGTTCTTATGGATTATTGAAGAGTTCAACCAGAATCTCTCAAAACAAGTAGAAAGTGCTACTACCATTTCAGAAGGGGGAGAAGAGAAAAAAGCGAAGATATCCACAAACATGACTTCTGCAACACTACCCTCCGACCCTTCTCTTTACAACTCACAAGGAACCGAAGACGCGACCAAATGGAACGAGTGTCTTTCTCCATCTCTGTTTGCTTCAATGCACCATTATTTCTTTGATGAGAAAACTAGAATAGAATTAGGACTCCCTGCTATTTCTCCTGCTGAAAAAACATTTCAAGCTATAGCAGTCGCAGGCAACTTCTTGATGTCTATGAAACAAGTCCAACTTGGTGAAGGGGCAGTGATATATAGTGAGTCAGAATACAATTATCTTGAATGGAAGAAGGAATGGTTTGGCTCAATGAATTCATTCACAAAAGAAAGGTTTCTAGGAGTGGAGGATAAAAATGTGGACGAAGGAAGATTCCTTAATGCAAAAGCCCTGGTATGCTTATGGGAATGCTGAACGCAGGATCTACAACCCTAGGACTACTAGTTCCAAACCATAGCATGGATCCCTTCAGAATGAAAGTCATGACTCTACGATCCAGTGATGATTCTATGACCCTATATCTTGGAATTACTCCGGAAGACAATAGGCTGTGTATTGAGAGAAATGGATGCAATCTTGAAAAGCTAGGAATAAATTTAAGTAAAGACAAAACATTCTTCTTTACAGAGGGACTTGGAGAATATACATCTTGGTATATGAACAATAAGTTTGTGTCTCAATTTGGAATAGCGTCAACTTCCATCAGACCAGGAGGAAGGAATCCACCTGACGATTTTTCATGAAATTGCGAAAGGAACCTCTGTATCTCTTTCTAGCTTAAACTTAAATCATTTCGGAGCAGCAGCTTAAAAAGAAAACGTGACAAGATGGTGGAGGCGCCTGAGCTGTGATCCTGGGAGATTAATTCTTCATAATTATCTTAACCTACATAATATAATTTTTTTTTCCCTTTTTTCAGGTTATTTTTCACAGATGGTTTTTATATGGTCATATTAAATTGAATTGAATATTTTTTATTTTTTGAGAACAAATTACCTAGAACTTCAGTAATATTTAAATACCTAATAAACAATTTGAGTTATACACCAATAGTCTCCTCTTCAATGCTCTTTCACCTTCTTTTGTGTCCAAGACACTGAGAAGAGAGGAAAGAAAAGGAGACGTGAAGATTCGAACCCATACCATAATCTTGAGCTTGAGCTTGAGCAATTTGCCTTGCATATTCCAGCAAACAAAACATTACTCTGTCAGAAAACTTTTCTGAGCCGAACCTCAAGTCTTTGAAACGCTCTACCCTGAGCGTTTCCGGTTTGCTACGACTTGCAGCAAATTGAACTCGGGGCAATAACCGCCATTTTTTTGAAATCATCTCGGGTGCTCGAGGGACGCTTATAAGCTTCCGCTTTTGCCGAGAGTTGCCCATATAAATATATAAAAACTATTAGTTACTTCGGTGGAAACCCATTTAAAGTTTATTTTTTATCATAGCATTGCCCGAAACTTAAAATTATTGTTCAATTTATAATTGTTTTTTCTGGAGTTTTTCAAACTTATTATGGATGTACACAGCGGATCAATTGAGGACATTAAATATATACATATGCCAATTGACAGTAAATTTAATGTTAATATTATGTTTCTTCAAGTTCTATACTTCTAAATGTGTAAAATAACAAAAAATATGGCCCCATAGTTCCTATCCAAAGCATTACTCAACCTCTCGTGAAAATGCCACGGATTTATTTTAGCTTATAGACTTCCTAAGTGCTGACGTTCACATGTAGCAGGAGCTTAGTAAAACCTTTCCAAACAAATCGATTTCACAATGTTAAAAAGCTATAAGAAGCTTAGATATAATAATTTATTGTAGCTATTTTCGTTGAAAATAAGAGTTATCCCATACAGTTTTGATTAGGTATCAGCTAGTTGTGTGTATTTGCAAAAAAAAGCATAGATAGGTGAAATTGTTAATGAAAATTAAAGAATCGTTGTTTTTTTGAGGTTATCTTAGTTTTCCAATTGAAATATATTTACTCATTTTCTATTATTCCCAGATTTCAGATACAAAATGACTTCGAAACACGTTTTAAAGATATCCGCTATAAATAAGTTCCTCGATAATGATAATAAAATCATTAAAAAAGGTGAATATGCCTTGAAATCGAATCATGTGAAAAGTATGGCAGTTTGATGCTAACTTGATGATGATAAGAGGAGAAGTACATGCAAGCATGAAAGATAAATTATATCATGTTGAAAGTGAGTACATAGTATGTTATTTTGTAAGTTTTGCATTTTAACCGAACAGTATTATTTTTGCAGATCACACTGAATAAATCTGCAGATATCGTGTCTGCAAATTGTTGCTTGTCCTAGAGGAATAAAATGTCACCAATATCGCGACATTAGCTCTTTTTGGACACTAATAATATATCCGTGACTGACAAGGACTGAAGAACAAATTGATAACTTGAGAACGAAGCTAAATAATATTGGTAGCACAGTGGGCTTTACATGGCTTCTGCAAGAAAAAGATGAGCAATCTGTTATCTGTGATTACCGATTAATTGAAGACATTTTATCTTCAAAATGAGTACAATCGAATTGACTTTTCCAAAGAAAAATGTACGGTTGAAGATGAAACAATTCAAAAAAATAGCAATATTTACAAAAAGGCCAATCTCGTAATGAAAACGTGGTACCTCGTGAGGAAGTTTAGACTCACAGCCAGCAATTTTGGATCAGTCATTGCATCTTGTAAGCGAGACAAATTTCCAGAAAGCTCATTCCAAATCATTAAATAGGTGAGACTCCTTTTTTGTTGTTTCAAAATGTCTTTGTAAGCAAAAAAATTTTTTTTTGGAGCTTTATAATTTGGATGGAATAATAATAAAAGCCATTCAGTACGGAAGAACTCTTGAAAAAAAATGGAATAGAATTTCTCAAAAAATCATTGAACCTAGATATAGAGAGCAAACAGGTATTTGGCTATCAAAATCAGGACTTTTTGGGGTCAGCCCTGACGGCTTGGTGGATGATGATTCCATTGTGGAGGTGAAATGTCCGTATTCATTCAGAAATGACTCTTTTGTCTGTGGCATTCAATAATAATGACAAATATGTTATTTATTATAATACTGCTAATGAAAATTGTTGTCAACAAAAATCACAATTACTATCATCAGATCCAAGGAAACCTACACATATTGAAACATTACCAAATGTTACTTGTGTATATGGACATCAAAAGAAGTTACGGCAGTTGTTATTGAATACGATTCACCTGTGGGCTGAAAAATTGTCATTGCTATAGAAGATTTTTATATCAAAACACTATCTGCCGGAAACTTACGGATGATCTTACGTCAGTTGAAACTTGAAAAGCAACTCGGTATATGATATTATTCCACTTAATCACGTTATAATTTTGATATAAATCTATTTGATATATGTAATAAAAGTTTTAGAATAAGGTATTCACATTTTTTACCTACAGACTTTCACCAATTTTTCTATAATGGTATATTAGAAACTTGTGACTACCTCATAATAAAGAAAACCATATCTATCAGTTATAATAGATATATTTTACTTTCAAATGCACTACTGTAATAATCAAAATTGAAAGGATTCAATCGGTGAGTGTCAGATATTAATTGACAAAGGAATCAAAACTATGTGGAAATGTTTATTTAAAATGCCAAATTAATTGGTAGCAATGGTTGAGTTGACTTGCCAGCCAAAAGGCAAGTCGACTTATCCAATGAAGACGGTACTAACTCAAGTTTTTCTCTTTTTTAGTAAAGATACTCAAATGTTCCAGCGAAGAGAGTCCTAACTGAAAATCGATCGTATTTAGGCAACCAACCTTGCATTTATTTATTGTATTAACTCCGCCATCCAAATAATTTCCAACGAAAACTATTCTATCTTGAGTTAGTACAGTCTTCCTCGACGTTGAAGGTACAAGCATTGTCGCATCTAGAGATAGAAACGTGTTTGTATCTTAAGGTTAAGTAGAATAATAATTGTTACTTTGGAGAAAGGTATGTCGATATGCAAGTTTTATTATTACAGTAAAGTGTGTAGTTTAAAGTGAAATAATATAATACAAAATAAAAAGTATTGAAAAGTGTTAGAAATAAGAAGTGTCGACATGTACTCGAGGGGTCAATTAAATGTTAAATTTAGCAAGAAATGCTCACAAACGTGAATTGATTCTCAACTCGCACGTGGTTCAACAGGTAAGTTTTTTCTCAATATACCTAGTACTAGAAGTAGTTATTTGTATATGTTTTTTTTTAGAGAATAATTCGGATAATCTTCGCACAACTACAACGACAGAGGCTATAGTTTCTAATATTGAAAAGACTATAGGTATGTTTCAAATACAATGTAATTAGAGCTCACAATGAAAAAATCCTACTTGTTGTCGTTTCCAGAACCAGAACAGTTTCTTTAGTTGACGAAAATTTAGAAGTCGTACTGAGGGCGGAAGACCCTTTTCATGCGCGCTCTGATAGTGGCCTTGATTATTTACCTTTAGAAGGGACCGATTATGAAATTCAGTCGAAGGACATTGACAGAAACAAGGAACAGATATGAAAGACTAAAAGGAAAAGAAACAGCAATTCTATTAACCTTCCAGTGCACGGGTTGGGTCTGACAGACCGGTGCGTTTGTTTTTAAGGCGTTATTTTCTGATGTCATTGAATTGGGTGAGGAACCCCGGCGTACCTTTCGGTAGGCTCCTTCCCTAACGACTAGTATTGTTTTCAGTCAAGTTTATTACTTAGGGCATGATAGATCACGAGAAACATCTTGTCAGACCCAACCCGTGCATTGGCGTAAGTATTCGGGGAATATTCGAGTTATTTTTTAGTTGTCTTTGTTGTAATTTTCTGGACAAGTATACATTATATTTTGTTTTATTATGGATACTTATGAAGTTGAAGTAAATAGACTTAGTAAATTATTCGAGCAGATGTCGAAGTAGATACCGATGATGATTGCCGATCCCGACTTCGTAGAAATTTCAGATCCCGAATTCGTTAAAATTTTAGATCCCGAATTCGTAGAAATTTCAGAACACGAAATATTGTGAAGATCGTAAAACAAAATACTACTGTGAATAATGTAATACTTTCTTATGTTTAGAGCACGTAGCGATTTTTTTTGTTCCGAATGTAGTGAGCAAAAGTAGTATATATTTCATATTAACTTTTTTATTCCTGTTGTTGAACTAGTTGTCTTATTTTAGTTGATAAAGTTTATATGACCTCTTGTTTAAAGAATACTAACATCGACATTGTTTGTTTAGGCATTTTTTAATCATTTTTTCATTGTTCTTGATACTAATGTTGAAAAAAGAATAAATTTCAATTTGAATTATTAAAAATATAAAACAATGAGAAAATTGTCTTTCTTATTATTTAAGATAAAGAAAACTCTTAAATACCAAAAAATAAAACATAAATGAAACTAGAAAAAAGAAATTTTTCATGAAAAAAAATATATTGAGTTAGGGTCTGAGAGACCCAACCCGTCTACTGGCGCAACTTTTTTTTCACCCGTGTACTGGAAGGTTAAAGTAAAAGTGGGTAGGAAACGAGTTAAGAATGAAGAAGAATGGATTGAAGTCAAAAACATGCCTACATAGGCCTTTTCATCACAATTATTTTATGCGCATGCGTCAGTATCTGAGTTGGGCGTCGATGCGTCGACTTTTATTGTTGACCTCGACACGTCGACAATCCGTCGACTATGTAATAAACGTCGACAATGTCAACAATGTTCATCTTCTGCGCAACTTGAGTGATTATTCTCAAACTGGGGATATATTCACACACCTCTCCGAAATAGACTATCATTCGAACATTCGAAAATGTTGGTACACTTATATTTTACTCTGCAGAGTGACATTACTGAAGAAAATTTTGATCCTGATGACATGGAAGACCAAGAAATATTTTATTTTATCTGCTTAGCTGAGAATATCTATCTCTTTATTTTATTAAATGTTTGTTCTAAAGTTAATTAAAATGACATTTTACTTCAATGTAGCTATTGTTTTTGTGCTAAAGCAGCTGTCGACATTGTCGACGTTGACGACGTCACTTAGTAAGTCGACGTCGGTATCATATTTGATGCGTCAACAATTAATTGTCGACATGACATTCTCGACATCGCCCAACCCTGGTCAGTATTCACAATTTTTTTCGTACTGTTTTCAGTAAACAAGCATGTTAAAATACCTGTGCTCAGATAATTTATATCAAAAAATATTGAATACATGTAATAAATTGAAGTAAAGTACCAGAAAAATAAAATAAGAAGTGTGCTAATTACAAAATAAACTTTTCAATTCGCCTATAGTGATGTTATCTGTACGAGAAGAAACAACAAAACGTTGTTATGAAGTATGTAAGAGTGATACAGCGATAGACCTTCAAAGCATTGAAATACTCATTATTTTATAAGTTTTCCAAAACCTTGCCTACATAAAAAAAATATCAAATCATCAGGCAAAGTACATATTGAAACATGTTCAAAATGTGATATATGGGTAAAAAATGTGGTCGGAGTGGCAGAGGTTTTCGAACTATTGATGATATTACTAAAGATACTCATATCTATTCACTACATTTTCATGGACAAAGTGGTCCAACTGAAGAAAATCCCAATCCTCTGAGCTATCGAGAATTTCAACCAATTGTTTAATCCATTAAGGTACTGTTATTCAATGAGTAAGATGTTTATAGTTATAACATCTATCTTGTTCATAGGTCCTGAAAGCAAGAACCAGTTTATTAAACAAATATAAAAGAGTTGATAATATGGAAGAAACAAATGGATCTCTACCAACAAAAATAAACGACACTGTCATTACTGAGCAGGTAAAGTTTAAACTTTTTAAAAATCTGTAGATTAAAATAAAAAAAAATTTCTATCATTACAGACATCAACGGTCCATGAAGAGGTATTATTGATAAAAATTTGTGTTTCAATTCACAATTTCCAGATAATTTCTCATCTTCAGAGATGGCTGTACTTAGAAGAAGTGAAATCAGTGAAGAAATCATCAAAACTGCTGGAAGCAGAGAATGTCGAACCGATTTCGTGAGAATGTGTAATAATATTATTCAGATTAATCAACCGATAAGTTCAGCCATGGAAAAATTTCTTAATTCTATACTGCCGTTCTAAGCAAAACCCCCGTAACTAACAAATTCACTGAAATTGATATTTTTGGTGCATTGAATCCTAGATAGTTGATGTTACAGTTTTACAAAGCGAAAACCCCGTAATTCAATTTGAAATAAAGAATTCAAGTTATTTTCTATACCCGTATCTAGCAAAATAATGCTACCATACTAAGTTAAAACCCCATATCTGCACATTGCTAAACGAAAGCACCGCATCTGCACATGCGGCTCAGGTAGATGCGTGGTTTTTCCTAGCAACAATCAAATGCGGTGTTTCTGTTTAAAACTAGTAGTCACTGTCAAATTCGAGCGGTATTTTCTCCAGTTTTAGATTACAGGCGTGAACACGCACCAAACGTCAGATATCTACCGAGTGATGTTAATATAAGTATCATGCATAAACATTTCACAGAAATGTATCCTAATGTAACATGTTCATAAGAGTTATATCGTCTCAAAGTGAAAGAAAGAAATATATCTTTCAGTAAGCGCGGACATGAAGAATGCGAGACATGTGAATACTTCAAAATTCATAACTCAGAACATACGAAAACGAATTTGCAGGAAGATTGCTCGGTTTGTCAATTGTGGTCTGAACATATTGAGAAAAGCAGAATCTCGAGAGAAATGTACCAACAGAACTCAAAGAATACTCCAGCCGAAGGAACAATACATTTCTCAGCAGATTTGCAGAAAGTAATCATGCTCCCATGGGTGGATACATTCAAGTCAGTACTTTTCATCAAACGAATAGTTGCATATCATGAAAGTTTCGTACCTCTAGGAAAAAAAACAAACTATAAACCATTCGCAACAGTTTGGCATGAAGGCATTGCAGGTCGAAATAAAGAGCAGATTGTCAGCGCTTTCTATGCATTTTTTAAAAAATATCGAGATGCTTCTACCATTATCCTCTGGCTGGATAACTGCTCCAGTCAGAATAAGAATTGGACCCTATTCAGCTTTCTGATTTATCTAATAAATTCACAAGAAGTTGCCATAAATAAAATTGTTTTGAGATATTTTGAGCCAGGACATACCTTCATGTCTGCTGACAGTTTCCACCACCAAGTGGAACTCTCACTGAAAAAGCAAGGAAAAACTTACGATGTTAAAAAAATGGAACATTCTGATTTTTATATCTGGAAGGATCATATCTACGTCTAAAATGAAAATAAAAAATACAGTACCGAGACCATATTTAGCAGACATGGTTGAAGTTATTGCTGAACGAGGAAACTTTCATTTATCATATAAAGTTTCATTTAACGAAAATTAATGGAAGAAATTAGATTGTTTCTGCAAAAAAGTAATGAAAGAAAATGGTATAAAACGGCCCAATTCCCACGAAAAACCATGTGGGATACCGGCTGAAAAGCGGGATAACATTTTAACCAAGTTAAAAACAGTCCTTCCAGCAAATCGAACAAATTTTTGGTTGAATATTCCAATTTCAGAAGTGTAAAAAACTACCTGCTTTCATATTGATATTCATTTGATTCGATTTCTACATTGCGTCTATATATTTATTTGATTAAAGCAACGTTGTAGATCCGGTGTTTTTATTTCTTACAACATGCAAAGTGTATATGTTTTCCTAAGCAAAAACATCGCAACTGCTTTTTCACATTGAATAAATATTTTTTTTGCATTTTTGTGTACTCTATTCGATTGAGGAATGCATAAAACATGCTTGAATACTAATCGGAACCAAAATTGCACTCAAGTGAGTGACAGCAATCAAATTCAACTGTTGGACCCATTTACTTCATTTGAGCGTTTTTGCAGATACGGGAGTTCTGCTTTGGACGGCAGTATAGCTTTACATAGATTTTTGAATCCAGCTTGTGAAGACTTGTAGTATTGGGGTATTCAAAAATCTGAACAATCAATGCAACAGTTAATTTTGGTATTATTGAGATTGCGCATGGGATATTTGATTGAAGATTTAGCTTGAAAATTTAACATTTCCACGGGATTTTTTTCCTAAATTTGCACAACTTGGATTCATTTTTTGTATAATGAATTCAGAAAAATAATAACTGAAACATTACCAAAAATATTCAGGTATATAAAAAACATTCTTGTAGATTGTGCTGAATTTTTTTGTTAATCGCCGTCAAATTTTTAACACTGAGGTAGTTTATACTCAAGTTATAAAGCTCATACCACTTTTGACGTTTAAATTGGGTATACTCCAAATCGCTGAGTTAATTTTGTATCTGATGCTTATGAAGGATCATAATTCAGGGATATAACACTCCTAGAGCTTATATTGCCGTACAAAATCTTAATGCCCGCCATATACGCTACAGTAGACCGGAGCGTATGTGGGAATAGTAATGTGCAGGTTTTTGATCCTGCGCAGGCGACTAGAGGAAGAACGATAATCAATGTTTTTACGGTCTACCTGCGCGTGTGTGCATGTATTCCGGTCGCCTGCGCAGGTCGCGTCAGTTTTTTCTATTGTCACACGTCAATGCATGGAAATGGCTCCGACAGATTTAACAAAAAAAGTTCTTGAAGAGTTTACTGAAATACATAGGACTTATCCATGTCTTTGGCAAATAAAAATGAAAGAGTAGAGACAAGTAGAGACAACAAAGAAGCCGTTTATAAATTACTAATAGCAGAATTGAGAAAAATTGAGGCAGATGCGACAAAAGCAACACAAGGCCTAACATGTTTCAGGAATAATTTTTCCAAGCGCTTGAGGTGAAATAATTGCTAAAAATTTTAGGTCCTCATACCTTCTGCCTGTTGCAAGAAATCTCAAAGTAACAGTTAATCTTTCGTGAGGAGATATACTATTTCTTATAACTGTATCTTTTTTTTATAATAGGAGCAACCATTGTTAGTAATTTCAGGTATGTTTTTTCGTCCATTCTGCGATAATTTTATAATCTTCAGGTTCTAATTTCAATTCATTCAATAAGTTGACGTGACTTTAAGTTCGCCTTTTCAATAGCCAAAACTTACCCCATTTTTTTCGCACCTTTTTCACTGTTTTTTCATATTTTTCTTCAAAATAAACGCTAGGCCTATCAATGCCAGTGCGTCATCGTCTTCAATCGATGACATCGGGAAAAGAAATGAAAACCGCTACGGTACACCGGAAAGTTCCCATACACGTACACTGACCTGCGCAGGTATACCTGCACAGGTAACCTATCCGGTCTATGGCGGGAATAAGACTGAACATTTTGAAATTTTCTGGAGATTGATTTGGCTAGAAAACGTGAAATATATTTTTATGTTGTCGAATATTCATGGAGAAACTGAGTTAGTCAGCGATATATGGTAAAATTTGAAATTGTAGTTATTTTTAGGATGGCGTAGATCAATTTTGGCCAAATATCAAGGAAGAACTGAGTTTTCAAGATATAACAGTGAAAAATGTATAAACCAACGTATCGGCCAATTTCGAGAACAGAACATTCAAGATTACAAAAAACAATGAAGAACGGAAGGTTAGTGCTGAAAAAATTAGAATTTCAATATAGATATCAAGCCAATGAAGCTGCATCATTAGGGGGTTTTTGAAGGTCCCCTTTTTCGGTTTTTTGCTTAGTTTTATTATTGAATATGCGTGCCATGATGTCACAAATTATATTTGTTTCTGCATGTGTGGTTAACTTCCAAAATCCTGTAGTCTTTGACTGATAAATTGAAGAATGTTATAATTGAGTAAATTGAAAAACAAAACAAATAGTTAATATAAATTATCAAAGGTTTTCTGTACCATGTGTTTATAAAAATTTCATTGAACTTATAAATATTTGTATATATAAATAAATGACAATAACGTCATTTATCAACTCTATTAATGCAGTTTTACATATATCAACTTTGATTTTTTTTGTTATTGTATTGAAAATAAAAACTTACTATTATTATCTTTTTTTATTCTTTTGTTCTAGAAATTTCAATAGCCACTAATATACTGACCACCTATTTCAATAACCCTACTATGGATAATCAGCTCTGCCATATGTATCGTGTAACGTGACATAATGATAATATTCTTTCACAGTTATTCATTCTGAAGTTTTGTTATTTTTTTGTTTTAGGCATACTCCGAAAAATCTACCTGATTTTCCTACATATGGTCATCGTTTAAACAAAAAGGGAAAGACGTCAACATTTAAGTGTATTACTTTGATGATGAATGACATCAAATAATTGCACAAACAGTTGTACTTCCATACAGACAAAATCCAGGAGGATACTTTTATTCTGAAAGATATTCAATCTTTTCTTATAAAACGATCCCGCCCTGTGAAGAAAAACTTTCCATCCAAACGGTGAGTACCCAGTATTTTGTTAGGAAAGCTGGTACTCAAAAATTCCTGATTCAAGTTTGTCAATCTACTTTTTAGAGAATGTTACAAATTTCACCGTTCCGAGACAAACTCCTCTCAAAAAATTTTTCACTCTCTGGAACATTACTGGTAGAGCGGAGAGGAGGACCTAGATTAAAGAAAGTCTATTTGAGAAAAAGGGCAGCAGTTGAGGATTTTCTAGAAAAACTAACTTGCGTTGGAAGTCATTATTTTTGTGGTAAATCAATTCGAAGGCATTACGTCACAGGTGACTCAAATCTGCTAATACTTTGGCGAATTTACAACAATCAGCAGCCTGTTGAACAACTGAAAGCCAAGAGAACGTTTTTTAGAGAAATATTTGAGCAGACATATAACATAACTTTCGGTAACCAATAACTGATTTTCCAAATGCATTGAGCTTGAAGGAAAAATAAAGAGGAAACCAAATGTTCAAGAAAAAAATAAGTTGATTATAGAACATGCTGTTCACAAAGCGAGGTACAAAGCTTTTTATAATAAGCTGAAAGACGAACAAGGCGATCTACTTATATCATTCGACTGTCAAAAAAAATTGATTTTACCAAAGATTCAAGACCAGAGTCTAGTGCGCTTGAGCATCAGATTTCCATCAATTCTAAAATTTTACTTATGTCCGCATGTGAATGTCATTGTTATTTGTATTTTGTATATGCTTATATTTGTTTTATACTTAAACGACCCATTATTGTATCCATCCAAAACTTCCATTTTATATTGTGCTTATTTTAATTTTTGACACACAAAATTTGACATGTCTTGAATTTGACCCACGTGGTCCACTCCATCTGTGCCTGAGGATGCGAATTTTCGCGAAACCGGTAGCTATTAACAAAATAAACATTTAAAAACCTTTGGAGTTGTGAGAGTTGTGTTTTTTCATTCCTAACTTATTAAATATGAACTCACATAGGGATATTACCACTTCATATATATATATATATATATATATATATATATATATATATATATATATATATATATATATATATATATATATATATATATATATATATATATATTATATAGAACCACAAAAAAAGTATTTCAACTCCGTTCAGGTCTTCATTCGAGAAGATATTTTTCAAGAAATTTTAGATAAATCAGTTGAAAAAGCGGAAAATAAACTTCACACAAAAACTGTAGAGTTAAGAAAACGAAAAACATTTGAGGAACTATTAGTGAAAAGGAAAAAACAAAAGATTGAGAATTACATCATAGTTCAAGAAGTTAAAAAATCATGTAATTGCAAACCCAATTGCACCTAAAAAATTTCGTGTACTAGACAAATAGACATCAATAAACAGAACTGACTATTACCAAAGGTACAACAAAAACATTTTGTTTTGGAGAGGGTGAAACTAAGTAAAAAAAAGAAGTACAATCAAAAATCGAACATCACCAAGAGTATATTTCTATAAATACTATTTAACATCTGAGAAAGTCAAAGAGGTACTCGTTTGTACGAGTACCTCTTTGAGGTAAGGGGATATGATATCCCATTACAGAAGAGAACACGCTCCTAATATAAAATAGCTACTCAGTGATTTAAACATAACACTCATGTATAAAGATTTTTTACTAAAATATCCAAATACAGACTTTCCCTACAAATCATACAAAAAAATTGTAACTAATGATCTTAATATATCCTTTGCCAGTCCAGGAAATGAAGAATGCTGAGAATGCGAAATGTTTGGAAAACACAAAAAAGCCACGTCTCATGAAGCTGATACAGAAAATCTTGCTAACTGCGATTTGTGTAAAAAATGGAAAATTCATAAGCTAAGAATAAATAACGCCAGAAAAAATTATCAGGAAGTTGCAGAGAAAATAAAACAAGATGATGAGATTTGTTTAGCTGCTGATTTGCAAAAGGTTAAAGATGAATAGACTTTAATTTTTTCATAAAGTTCAACTACATATTTTTTTGAGGAAATTGTTTTAGCTTTTACATATCATTTAACACAATTTCCTTAATTTTCAGGTGATTATGCTGCTATGTATCATAGAATTCAACGTCTCGCTTGGAAAGAAGTCTAAAACCTACCCTTGGGCTGTGTTGTGGCATGAGGGAGTTGCTGGCAGATCCAAAGGTGACATTATTTCAACGTTTTATGCATTTTTCAAGGCAAATGGAGATATTAAACACATAACAATTTAGCTTGACAACTATTCGAGCCAAAATAAAAATTGGTCACTTTTCAGTTTTTTTATGTATCTAGTTAATAGTTCAGAAGTCGCTGTAGCAAATTTAATAATCAAATTTTTTGAGCCAGCCATACTTATATGGCAGCTGTCTCTTTTCATCATCAAGTTGAAGTCGCCCTAAAGAGAAAGAAAAAATTATTTTAACGATTTTTGTGATGTGGTACAACAAGCCAATTCATCAAGAGTTAACTTAGTAAAAATGTAAATTGCACAATTTTCATCCTTCACAGACTACACTTCTGAATAGAATTTAAAAAAAAATTACTTCTTGCCTTCATTTAAAAGACATAGTTTGTCTTCTTTTTAAAAGAGAAAATTATTTATTTTTTTGGGGCTGCAGTTACCAGCAGTCTTGGCTAGGTACATAGAAGCCTTGGGTATCCTAACAATGTCCAACGGCGCCCGCATCATTACCTGATTCGCGTCTAGAGAGTCAATGCTTAACCGCAGGCTACATACCCTAGACCCGGATGTTATTTTGCGTAATGCTGATCCGCCCATTCCAGCAAATGTTTGGTCGATCGATCGTGAATGGATCGCCACGTGGAACTAAGTCACTACGCGACCATCACGGTTAGGTATGCAGTTTCGCTCCATAAACTGGGCTGAAACGACAGGTTCAGTCGAACTATTAGTCACTCCCCTCCAATCAGAAGAAGTTGACTTCGTTCGACCTACAGCACCTCAGGTCCTAACTGACACTGAGAGGTCACTCGGAGCTACTTACAATTGGCGTGGCTTTCGAGATGTGCAACAGTGGCCGCAAGACACTGCTCTTGTATGCACCCGCATTTTCTACGGTACCGAACTGTACCCTAGAGAAGCGTGGAGCTTTGCTACATCTATATGGTTGGGCGTTAAACAAATACACTATATTGCAAACTTTCATCATAATGCGCACTGATTGTTGAGTTGTTCTTAATCCAATATCAAAAACCTATTCTCAGAAAATTCGAAATTAGCAGGAAATGTATAGTTTGCAGGATTTATGATAATTCTGAATTAAGTCAGAGAAAATCGGAAGGCTTGCCACTACGTCGAGCCTACGAAGTCAATCGGAAGGACGTTCAAGAATTTTATGAAGAAAATGATAATGCATATTATCCAGAGGATATATACAATATGGAGGAATCAGGCATTCAAGTAGACAATAAGCCAGAAAAAGTGGTGGCAACGATAGGAGCAAAGGATATATATATATATATATATATATATATATATATATATATATATATATATATATATATATATATATATATATATATATATATATATATATATATATATATATATATATATATATATATATATATATAGGGTGAGTCAAGCTGAACGCCTCGGACTCTCGTGGCCAAATGTTATTTTTTTTCGGTAAACGGTCTATGGAAGTATATGCACGTCGATCTGAACTACAATTTAAAAATAATGACTTTCATACAGGGTGTTTCAAAAGACCGTGACATATCAAAGTTATATTTTTTTTAATGGAACACCCTGTATTTTCCTGCATTTTTGAATTACTTGAGAAAAAATGAGCTAACTTTGCTAAAGTGTCCCTATCCCTAGCTCTCTCTATTTATGAGATATTCAACTTTTTCTCAAAATGTAAGGCGGTCGAAAAAATTCAATATCATTTGAATTAGCCAAAGCAGGTGTACGAAATTTAGAAAACCCACTCAAATCAATTTCAGCTACTTACTGTAGCATGAGTGAAGAACCAATAGTATACAGTGTGTTTCATACTATAAGGAACACTTACCGTATATTTGAACGTCAATAACTTTGTTATTTCAAATGGAACACCCTATATTTTTCCACTTGACATGATGCACCTTTTTATTTCCTTTTGAACCATATAATACATCCCTATACCTAAATGTGATATTTCAGAAATTATCGAAGCCTTTTCGGAATCCTATGAATTTTTTGAATTAACATTATTTCATCTAGTAGTCTGATGTCATATACTTGAGTAATACATTAAAAGTTTGAGCTTCTGGAGTGAACAAAGCCTTTACGATGAGGTTTTCAACTAACCTTCATCAACCGACAGATGTCGAATACTGAAGAATAAATCTTCAATATTATTAGTAAATTGAATTTGAACACTCTTAACTGTTGATTTTCTTTGCAGCGTTGTTGTACCAATCCAACTGTATCTACTATTTTTAGGTTAACTGGTTTTTATTGAAAATGAAACGTTACTTGAAGATTAAAGTTTAAGGTTAAATTAAAAAAATTATAATAAATGTTTGACATGACCACCATCTACTTCAATGCAGCATCTAATTCTTTTTTCGAATGAGTTTCTGATATTTTTTAACATATTTGGAGTTACGGTTTGGAAGGCATTTCTAATTCTTTCTTTCATATCATCAGGAGTAGTGGGTGGTGTACTGTATACAATATCCCTTATACATCCCCATAAAAAAAATCCAAGGGTGTGATATCGGGCGATCTCGCTGGCCAGTTATAAGGACCACCTCTCCCAATCCATTTATCTGTAAATTTTCTGTCCAGATAATTCCTAACAACACGATTGAAATGTGCCGGAGCACCATCTAATTGTAGCCACATCATCTGTCTCACATTCAAAGGAATATTTTCCAGAAGATTCCAAAATTTTGTTTTTGTGAATCTTAAAAATTTCCTTCCATTCAGATGCCCGTCAAAGAAATAAGGACCAATTATGGTGTCTCCTATGAATCCACCGAATGAGTTAACACTCCACCGCTTCTGGCGATCGACGGTTCGAAATAAATGTTTGTTCTCGGTGTCATAATAATGAAAGTTATGTCGATTAATCAGACCATTGTTATGAAAGGTTGATTCATCTGTGAATAAAATATGTTCAAAAAAGTTCATCTCTTCGCCAACTCGTTCAAGATACCATAAACAGAAATCTAGCCTACGTTCAAAGTCCCTTCCATACAGCTGTTGATGCAGCTGAATGTGATATGGATGATATTAATGTTTTCTAATAATTCTGCTTACACTCGATTGAGTTATACCTGTTGCATTAGCAATGGCTCTAGTACTAGTATTGGGATCTTCAATCACAGATTGCAAAACTTCGAAATTGTGTTCCTCATTACCAGTAACTGGTTTCGATATCTCTCGAACAGTGTTATCGATACTACCTGTTCTTCGAAATCTGTCTAATAATCTCTGAAATACATTTTTGTCAGGATGCTCTTTATCTGGGTACTTCTGTGCATAAACCCTCGACGCTAATAAGCAATTTTCATAACACTCTCCAATGGTTAAAATCATGTTAATTCTTTCTTCAAGTGTGAAACTTTTTATTTTACTTCTTAGCAGGACGAATTCAGCTCAAACTTATGACAGAATATTGCTATTTGACAGGAGCCTACTTAGAACAACAACTCAACAGGGTTTAATGTATTACTCAAGTATATGACATCAGACTACTAGATGAAATAATGTTAATTCAATAAATTCATAGGATTTCGAAAAGGCTTCGATAATTTCTGAAACATCACATTTAGGTATAGGGATGTAATATATAGTTCAAAAGGAAATAAAAAGGTGCATCATGTCAAGTGGAAAAATATAGGGTGTTCCATTTGAAATAACAAAGTTATTGACGTTCAAATATACGGTAAGTGTTCCTGATAGTATGAAACACACTGTATACTATTGGTTCTTCACTCATGCTACAGTAAGTAGCTGAAATTGATTTGAGTGGGTTTTCTAAATTTCGTACACCTGCTTTGGCTAATTCAAATGATATTGAATTTTTTCGACCGCCTTACATTTTGAGAAACAGTTGAATATCTCATAAATAGAGAGAGCTAGGGATAGGGACACGTTAGCAAAGTTAGCTTATTTTTTCTCAAGTAATTCAAAAATGCAAGAAAATACAGGGTGTTCCTTTAAAGAAAATATAACTTTGATATGTCACGCTCTTTTGAAACACCCTGTATGAAAGTCATTATTTTTGAATTGTAGTTCAGATCGACGTGCATATACTTCCATAGACCGTTTACCGAAATAAAATACCATTTGGCCAAGAGAGTCCGAGGCGTTCAGCTTGACTCACCCTGTATATATATATATATATATATATATATATATATATATATATATATATATATATATATATATGTATATATATATATATATATATGTATATATATATATATATATATATATATATATATATATATATATATATTATATATATATATATATATATATATATATATATATATTATATATATATATATATATATATATATATATATATATATATATATATATACATATATATATATATATATATATATATATATATATATATATATATATATATAGAGAGAGAAAATGCCACGGTGATTGCCTGTTTTAATTTACAAGGGTATTTATGCTGAACCGCAGTTATCTGCGCCAGGATCGCAATTTTTATGAACAAAAACTCATCATACAAAAATACGGATCCTTTCATGAAGTGGTTCGAGGAAGTCTTCCTGCGTCTTAAAAGCTATACAAAAACGCTGTTGGTTTTAGACGGTCACAACTCACATAGTAATAACATACGTTTACTGGAAGTGGCTAAGAAAATGATCTCATACTGTTGTGTCATCCAAGTCATACGACTCATGCTCTCCAACCATTAGATAGAGCTTTTTTCATGCCACTGAAGGTATATTTCGCTCAAGAAGCAAAATCATGGATGGTTAGAAACAAGGACACGCTACGACGTATCAAAACTGAACGAAGGCTTGGAACAGAGCTGGCACCATATCGAATGATATTTCAGCATTTAAATTTTGTGGCATTTTCCCTTACGATCCTACAGCAATTCCAGATCGATATTTTTCTTTATCCGATTCACTACAGGATCAAAATTTAGCGCTCACTGAAAATGTCATTGAAACATGACCGTACATACACCACTAACACATGTCGATACTGAATGGAATTTCAATGAATGTGAGTCGAAACCTTCAGCATTAATTTCTCCAGATGCCCCTGAAAAGATTAACTCTGTGAAGCATGGTGATATTATTAGAAGGAATTGTATCAATATCGAAGAAGAGACACGACAGACTATTTATGAGATGATGGTCCCATTCTACTTTTGAAACTTCAATATTATAGATTAACCGACAGACCCTACAGCTGGTTCAAAGGCTATTTGGAAAATAGATCACAATGTACTAATATAAATAATACTTTTTCAACCAATAAAGACATCGATACTGGTGTTCCGCAAGGGAGTGTATTGGGACCACTGTTGTTCATTTTATACTTGAATGATATCAATTATATTCAGGAATGTGAGTTCATTAACCTTTTTGCAGATGACACCTTACTAACAGCAAGTGATGTTGATCTACCAAATGCTGTTCAAAGAATGAATCGTACACTTGGCAAAATATCAGGATATCTCACAATTAATAAACTAAAACTCAACATTAAGAAAACAAAATCATGATTATAACCACTCAATATAAAAACAATTTGTTGAATAAAAACTTGATAAACATAAAAATCTATGGTGAAACAATTGAATGTGTTGAAGAGTTCAAATATCTTGGATTTATGATAGACAACTCACTAAGCCTAAAAAACACTTCCAATACTTACTTACTTACTTACTTACTTACCATACAAGGGCAAAAAGGCGGGTTCTCGCAGGCAATACATAAAATCCAAGCCGAAAAAAATAGTGTTTCAAAATATTTTTCAGAGCTGGTATTTCGAGATTTATTTACGATTTCATTATTCATGGAGGAGATGACACATTTAGACAACACACCCCTTTTTTGAGAAGGAGGAATCGTTCAGCATTGGAGCTGAAGTTGTTCTTGCTCTGACGCAGTCTATGAAATTCCCGGCATTGTCTGTAGTGCATGTCGATAATTTTTCCTCAGAATTTGATTTGTTATATACTCTCCGAGACCAGTATGAGATTTGAGCACTATGATAGTAAATCGACTTAAAAATTGTATTTCGGAAGACGATAAACTATTGAAGAAAAAAGGAAGAGGGGCGTTTTATTATGCAAGCGATAACACCAATAAGATATTTGTTATCAAATGGTTTGACAATGAAGCAGTTCCATTGGCAAGTACGTTTGTCTCTTTTACACCTGTTCGCACAATTAAATGTCCAAATATTGTAAATACTACCACTCTCATATGGGTGGAGTTGATCTAATGGACATGTTAATAAGCCGAATTCCTCTGAAAACACGCCGTTGGTACGTTTCAATATTTGGGAAAATGATAGACATTCGCCTAAATAATGCTTGGCTAAAAGAAACGCTCAATGATAAATCAAAAGAGAACAGTTTAAAATGGTTCAGAAATTGTATAGCAGAGGGCTTACATACAAAGGGCAGAATGAATAATAAGAGGTAATTTCCTGAAGAAAAAAGAGGAGTTAAAAAATCAAAACTCCTCTTTTCCCAAGACCATCTGATGATACTCGCTATGATAATGTGGATCACTTTCCAATGTATGAAACAAAAGGTAGATGCCGTTATTGTCAATCTTAAAAGAGGCACTGGTCATGTTCCAAAAAAAATTCTTCTTAGTGGATGATGAGCTTTTGAATGATGAGCTTTTGAATTTAATAGTATCACATACTAATAATTATGCAGTTGAAGTACTTTCTACTAGTGGTGGACAGAACCGTTCAAGAATTGCTACGTGGAAGGACTTGACAATATCTGAATTACTTATTTTTATAGGCTTTACTTCACATACTGGAACCATAAAATTACCTCGCATGGAGGATTACTGGAAGAAGCTTAGGTTACTTGAAACGCAAACGATGCTCTTCTTAGTGGTAAAATCATACCGAAAAAGTTGTAATGTTCTTGGTGAAAAACTTTCTAAATAACGGACATTCGGTGTATATGGACAATTTTTATAATAGTTGAAGGCTACCGAAAAATTTATTGAACCATAATACGTTTTGCACAGAACAGAACAGGCAATCAACATTTACCCAAAATAATAGAAACTCGAAACAAAAATAACAAACTACTTAGAAAAAAATGTCGTACTTACACTAAGAAAAAAAATATGCATGAGTTCACCTGGCTTTCATGCCATAACGGGGTGCGATTATAAATAACCCTTCTTTCTTCAAGAAGGGAGAGAAAAGGCCATAATAAATTTTGAAAGGAAATGAGGATTACTAAAAACTATTTACAGATCTCGGATCTGCTCATGTAACTTATTTAAAATATGAAGTGTTTCTTATATTAGAGAAATTTGTTTACGGAATGTACTTTTTTCAAAATTCAACAGATATCAGTACTGCTAGATTTAAAATATTTTGTTAGATTTACAAAGCAAATACCATATAGGTGAACCATTTGAACTACGGTACAAAAACTAAGAAGCATCAAATCTGGCACTATGTTAAGCAGAATTACAACAACAACTCCTACTTACTCAATACATTATCAGCATTTGGCGAAATGCGCATTCACGTTTCCTGATTACTTTGATACCAACTAGAAAAAAAAATTCTCAAGTTTGAATTTCACTGGTTTGAAGGAAATTGTATGTCATTTTTGTTATGGATGCTGTAAAAGCAGCAAACGAAATAAAGGAACAAAATATAAGTAGATGTCATTTCATTTAATCTAATTCTATTATACAGTAATCGAATATAATATCATTTTCAAGGGATTGCAAAAGATATCGACGAAAATTGTACAGATGATCTATTTGACGATGTAGTTCGTCTCTTTGGCAATGAAGAAGATTTATCAGACAGTGAATCTTCAGAGAGCAGTGAAGAGGAGGAAGAAATAGCTATTTATTTTACTAGGCAGCAAAGTAGTAGATTGACTGCCACGGCTGATAGTTCAGCTAAGGCAGTCAATCTATTTTGCTGCCGAGTTGAATATACATAATTTTTTCTCCGATTGTTTATAATGATATTTGTAGGATATTGTTTTTGCAAATTATTAAGGAGACCATAGACGACCAACTCGGTGTCGACCTCGTAGTCAATTTGCCATGATGGCAAATAAATATAAACAGTTGGTGTGAGATCAAATCGTTTTTATTTTCGATGGGCGGAGCCTCATGTTTTCAACCTTATTGTAGTGTCTGTGGGGAAGTTGACAACATTATTGACAACCTCATTAGTGAAATGTCGTTTGATTGCCAATTTTCGATCGCTTGTCGTGTTGATATTCTATTATGTCGATACTAAACATGCCTATTTGGATTGAATTTTTAGAAAAATTGAAAGAACTGCCTCAGATTCGGAAAGTGAAATCGTTTTCAAAGACGAAGAGAAATGCTTGGTTGAAACTGTTGTAAATTTATCAAATAATTGAACCAAATGCAAATGTTGATAGTCTGAATAAAAACGTGTTATCGCAGGGAGCTAAAAAAAGTTAACGATCTGTTCGCCGAGCGGAAGACGTGTATGTTCCAAACCTGGTACTTTGAATAATTGAAATTCTTAAGTGATCAGGAGGCACAAATTCCTGGAGTATCGATAGTAGACCTTGAAGAAGAAGAATCGCAAGTAGAGGAAGAAGGTATCGAATAGGTTACCTGGCTCTCCTGCTACTCAACTATATTCTCAGAAGAGATAGAAAACAGTAGCAGTTCATTTAGCAGAGAGAAATGATCTGTTGAAACAAGCTGTGGGGCAACTGGCGAAAGAAGTAAATAAAGATGAGGCAACTGTCTATGCTGAAAGCTGGGCTACTTCTATCAGAAAATTGTCCGCAACTCAGAAAAAATGCCAAGAAGGCGATAGACGACATTTTAGTCCTGGGACAATTGAATGAATTAACCCTCAATTCCGTTAACACGTTGACTGCCAATCTCATTTTTCAACAAATGCCCCAACCGGCCGATGTTGTTTTTTCATCAATTTTCACTTAAAAAAATGGTATGTTGTATATGAAATTAATCATCAGATCATAAAGATCTGGTAAAAATTTGAAAGAAAAAGTGTAAGTCCGATGGGACCAACGCGGCCCACAGAAATACATTATTGTTGGACTCCGTTGCACGCCGTTAGTCCCAAATGGAAACGCCACTACATAACCTCATTTTTATTATTTTATCTCAACTTGAACAGTGGCCACGATTAGTGTTGTTTGTTGTGTTTTTCTGGTTTGCAGGCTCATACAGCTGAATAAATGTAAGTGAAAATTAATTCAGGAATAGTAATATGCATAAACTAGTATTTGACATATAGAGTGTTCAAAATAATGTTATTTGGCCCTCTAAAATAATCTTTAAACGAAGAAATAAAAAAGTAACCACTCTGTTTTTTGTTTCCAGATCGTATAATTAGTAACAGTAAACATCTAACACAAAGTGAACTGGAGGAAATAGTGGATCATCAGGACTGACGTCAGACGGAGATGATTCAGGGCATTTTTTGGGCTCAGATAGTGACGATCTATCATTTGAGTATGATTTAGATTTGAAAGATTCATCCTCATCATCATCAGAAACTGTAGAGAACATGATAGCCTTTATTCGGAAAAATCAACAATCAGTTACTACTCAAAATATTTGTCCAACGAAGCCATCTAAAGTTGTTTCTATTATATCACCACAAGAAGAGTTGCCACCTCTAGGAATTACATCACCGGAAATATATCCACATCACGTTCCAGAGTTTCAATTCTTGGAGCCTGTAATATTATCCGAATCAGATCCAAAACCGAATGAAAACTTAGTTTTAGAACCACCAATAGAACAAACATGGGGTTCAACTGTTGGTAACTATAAGCCGATACCTCCATTTTCTGATCCATCAGGAATTCATCCAGATGTAGCAGCAATGCTAGCGAATGGCACACCGGCTGATTTCTTTGATGCTATTGTCGATGATCGAATTATCTCTCTTATTTGTAACCACACAAATCTTTTTGCGACACAATGCCTTATAGGTATAGATACAACACCAGGCTCTCGGTTGCATGATTGGACACCCATCACAAATAATGAAATCACAATATTTTAGGGTCTTGTTGCGTAGATGGGTTAAGTCAAAATGCCAGATATTGCAGATTACTGGAGTAGTGATGAAGTCTTCAGGAACAACTTTGCCAAAAATATCATGTCTAGAAATAGATTTGAGCTTCTGTTGAGAATGATCCATTTTGCTGAAAATGCAGTGGCGGACAAAACGGACAAATTATATAAAATAAGTCCTCTAGTAGACATGCTAACAAAAACCTTCAAGTTTTTGTATATCCCAGAAGAATACATTTGCGTCTACGAGACCCTCTTGCCATTTAGGGGAAGGCTTGGCTTTCGCCAGTATATAAAAACTAAACGATATAAATATGGAGTGAAGTTGTTCAAGGTATGTTCTGGGCTCGGATATACATATAACCTGAAAATAAATGCAGGTAAAGTAAATCTTACTCCAGAAAAAGTTTTCCTTTATCTCGTTGATGATCTACTACATCAAGGAAGAACACTAGTTACAGATAACTGGTACACAAGTTTACCACTTGCTCACAAAATGCTGAACATGAATACCCATTTGATTGGATCTATAAGAAAAACTGGAAAAGGAATTCCC
Organism: Cynegetis impunctata; assembly: GCA_030704885.1. NCBI lineage: Eukaryota > Metazoa > Arthropoda > Insecta > Coleoptera > Coccinellidae > Cynegetis > Cynegetis impunctata. The sequence continues at coordinate 186,010 of JARQZK010005109.1, read as the reverse complement.
AAAGAAGTAGTGCGAAGTTGAAAAAAGGTGAAATTATTTCCATGGAAAACGAATATGGCATTACAATTACAAATTGGAAAGATCAGAGAAATATTTTTATGCTATCCACAAAATACGGTAGTCAAATGGTTGGAGTTTCTTGTAATCGTCGGACAAAACTTAAACCTGCAGTTATCTTAGATTATAATAAAGGTAAGGGATCAATAGATTTATCAGACCAAATGGGAGCTTATTCAAATCCACTTAGAAAAAGCATAAAATGGTTTCGAAAAGTGGCTTTCGAACTTCTATTGACGACAGCCATTGTAAACGCTTATATTTTACATAATCTTGTAACTGGGGACAACATATCGGTAACGGATTTCAAAAAAAAAAAAAAAAATAGCAAAGCATCTGGTTAGTGCAAAAGATACCTATGATGTAGACACACAGACAAGAATAATCAAGGGTAGTCATGTTCTTAGAAACGCGAACGGAGGGAATGAGCATAAAAGGAGAAAGATGTGCAAAAATTGATACAAGAAAAACGGTGAACAAGGCGGACGTAAATATGCCATGAGTAAAACAAAAGAAAAGGAGATTCATATTGTGAAATGTGCAAAATTCATCAGTTTTTATGGTTCAAGTGCGAATACTCACAACTACAACTAAGGTTGTATTGATTTTTGAAATTGGAGGTGCATGCTGCTATGACGAACTATCGATTTTAAAGGTAGAAAATATTCAAGATATGAACAATAAACTATTGGTATCCCTATTGAACAAGAAGACGAAGAATTCGAGGTCTTCCATAACAATATTTAGATGTTGCTAGAAAATATATAGCTCTTCGGTATGCTGAATTAAAAGTCACAAGATTTTTTTGAATACATAAAAGGTAATTCCGTGAAGCAATTTGGTGGTATTCCTAAATTTGGTGAAATACCTGATAAAATAGCTGTCTATTCAAAGTTGCCGAATACTAAAGAATTCACTGCCTCCGCAGAAGTTCTGCCACTTTACTTGTAAATTCAGGAGGTGACAAAACAATGTTGAAAAGACAATGGTGGGTGGAAATCCTCAACTATAGCAGAAGGGTACATTGAGGATTCAATGGCAAGTAAAACGAGTTATATGGAGTTAGAGCCTCATCACTGAAGTGGATAGAATCATAGTTAAAGGGACGCATGCAGAGAGTTGAAATCCGGAGAGATGAGTGTGGCTACTGCTCAGAGGATCGACCTTTGTTTTTGGGTGTTCCACAGGGTAGTGTTTTGGGCCGTTTCTGTTTATCTGTTACATAAACGACTTAGATGCTGCTATGGCATGCGGGAATAGATCAATTGTGAACTTTGATGATGATACTAGCATTTTGGTTGGGGAGACAACTGTGAAAGAGACCCTGGATGCTTGTAGAGATTCGCTGATCTCTGCACAAGGTTGGTTTGATCTGAACGGCCTCTTGCTCAATGCCAGCAAATCAGATGTTGTTTTGTTTACAACGGAACAATTTCTGCTACCCTATCTTGATGGTGCTTTTTTGCTTTCAAAGATGGTACCTATTTCAACAGAAGCCAAGTTTCTGGGCATTTATATAGATTGTCACCTCACATGGGAGAGAGATTGATTATGTCTCAAGTAAACTGAACAGCTGCTGCTTTATGCTTAGGACTCTAAAGGGAAACCTTGACTTAAAGACTTTATTAATTACTTATTATGCAAATTTTAATTATATCATGGAATTTAGAATTCTCTTCTGGGGTGGAGTTGTAAATGCATCAAGAGTCTTCATTGTGCAGAAACGGACATTGAGGATAATATTGGGTATAAACCGCCTTCAATCATGTAGGGGCATTTTCAGATCACACAATCTTCTTACAGTGGCGGGTCTGCATATATTTGAGTGTGTAACATTCTTATATAATAATAAGCATCTCATCTGGAGCTACTTACCTAAAAATACACGTAGTACTAGGTCTCTTAACTATAATATGCCCCCTCACAGGCTGACTCTCTTCAAGCATGGTCCCCTTTATTCGTGCATTAGGTATTATGGTTGCCTTCCATTATCAATTAGACAAATTGAAACGACTGTAGCTTTTAAAAAAAGTGTTGAAAAGTTCCTTATTGAATTGAAACCTTATACTGTTGCCGACTTTTTATCCTTGTAAATGTTTTGTTTTATGTATACAATTCTGATGTTGAATTTGTTTAAATGTGTACAAGTTTGTTTTTAATTTTAGCCGTTTTAGTTTTGATCAATGTTATCATTATTTTTTGACAAATAAGCGATTATTTAACAAGTTCCCGAAACTTCGCAGTATTACACATAAATATCTTATTCGTGGACACTCACAAAACGAAGGTGACAATGTTCATAGTGTAATACAAAAACAGGTTAGCAGATACCTTAAAGCATGCCCGATCTACGTACCACAGCAGTATGCAACCTTAATTACAATGGCAAAAAAGAACGGTGCGCCATATCATGTTAATGAGTTGACCCATGAGAGTTTTTACGACTTAAAACTCCTGCAAGAAGAATGGGGTAGTAATTTTACGATGGATGCTGATAGAACCCAAGTCAAATGGCAAGAAATCAAGGTTCTTCGTGTTGAAAAACAGCACCCTTTCGCCTTCTTCTACAAAGCTTCTTATGAAGACGTAAATTTCAAGAGGGTCAATGTGCGCAATTTAAGAAAAAGGAAATATTCAGGGACGTTTCAAGAACCTCAATATTTCCAGTTGGTTCAGGCTTATGAAGATAAAATCCCATTAGCGGAAAATAAAAAGAAAGACAACTTGTTAATTTGTTTATAAAAACATGATACCACAATCCCACTGCAACTCTCATTTCATAAGTTTTTCAGATTAATGTTTATCAAATTAATTGTTCTCTAAACGAATGAATTCAAAATCAGGACATTGAATTAAACAAAAACTTGAAAAGTTGAAAAAATTGTTTTTCATTCATTCGTTTTTCATCGGTTTTTCACGGAAACTAGGTTTTTGTTTCAAAATAGTTAATCATAATCTGATCTATTTGTTCAGCATTACCTGCCATTGTTTATTCATTTTTTTTCTATCAAGACAGGAAAGTGAAATTTAAAAATGTTACAACTCAAAGTTTACAAAGGAATCCCATTCTATTTCATACACAAAAGTGTCTCATTTCCAACAATTAAAAATCAAAAGTGTCATAATTCAAAATAATCCAGTCCTTTGTAATTTTCAACTACATAAAAATTGTCACAACTCAAAAAGCGTGAGTATTCAAGGCTTGGGATCGACATTATGCAATAAAAATGTTGGATCAGATTTTTCTACCGCCTATTTTTGGAAAATATAGGTTGGTTATGTAATTGGTTTTTCCCCAAGCTCAGTAACAGTTTTTCCCGTTTTTCCAAAAATGTCACTTTAGAAATACTAGTGCGACATATATGCGTTTATTTGATTCAGTATTTTTCACAATATGGAATGTCATATAACCCACGACCGGCTGCCAATGATTTCTTAGGACAATCGTCATTCCGAATATCCTTGTAATTTCCACAAACGACAATAATATAATATAATGTTGAGTCGGCCAGTTACAACTTCAAAGAAGGTTGTTTTCCTTTCCTATACTCCCATCTTCTCAATATGAATTGGGACTCCCTAGAAACCTATTCTGATGTCAATGTGGCGAATTTTACAAAATGGTTTATTTCATACTTGATCTTTACGTACCTAAAACTACCAATTTTGTTAAAACGTACCGACCTTGGGTTAGTAGAGAGACTATAGCGCAAATTAAAATAAAGGATGGAATATTCGAAAAACAGGAAATATCTTACTCAAGTGAATTAAGGAAACAATTTGTTGCACAGAGGAAACTATTAAAATTAATATAAAAAAATTCATACGGGCAATATATAGAAAAGAGGTCTATCATATCTGATCTCTCAGAATTCTCCGCGACTAGCCGAGCGTGTATCACACGTTTGTCTCTTGTTCTCAATCTAGTTAGATAAATCATACCGTAAAATGCGTATTGCGCTTAAGAAAGGCATTGAATAATTTGAAGAAAATGGATCGCGATAACTTAGGAGATGAAAGTAGTACAGGTGCAAAGAAGAAAAGTTCTATTGATCTCTCAATGATCTATGGTCGACACAACAGATATGGTTATCCGAAGGAAACGAGTTGACAGCAAAACGTAACATATGCCAGTATTTATTTTTGGTCAAGTTTGACGGTTTTGCATCTTGGAAAATCAAGTTATCACGCCTTTTTTTCGCATAACAGTAAAGAAGATGATTCAATTACTGCTGCTGTAGTAACTTCAACTTTATATGGTATCAAACATTGTCACAGTTATAATAGTCAAGATTGTGGACACAAATTGAACGCCGCCATGTTTTCTGATTCGATGACAGCAAAAAAAGTATCCTGCGGTAAAACAAAATCTAGCAGTATTGCCAAAAATATTTTAAGGCCGGCTAGTCAAGAATACCAAGTCAATATTTTTCAGTAGCAAGTGATTCGTCACATAGATAATATTTTTTATTCAAAGATGGCATTTAAATCGGTTTGTTAAACTTTTACCAATGAAAACAGTGAAGCAAATAGAAATCAAATAGCAAATATGAATCCATTTCACAAATCTGTGTAGATTAAATGCCAAAATATATGTCGCCTGAATACTTGTTGCCGAAACACTCGTGTTCCGTTATTAATATATGCACCTGATAATATATTTTCGACATTCAATGGTAGTTTAATAGGAACAGAAACAAAATGTTTTGATAAGGTAGTGCGAATATTCGGAAATCAAATTTTTTTAAATTGGATATTTAAGGCATGTGAGTGACCAAATTGAAAGTACTTGATCGAAATTCGTAGTTCCTGAATTGTTACATACGGATACATAACCAAAACAAAAAAAAACCTTCAATAGCATGAAACTTTTTTATTGGAAATAATAGAGATGAAGCACAGTGTTCCATTAGTGAAAAAATATTAAAATATTATGACAGTACGATCAATTTGAAGTAGCATTCATCTAATTCGATCCAGACAACAAGTAGAAAAGGAGACAGTAACTGAGCCCGTTGCTGGACCTTCTGATGAAACATCGATTGAACCTTTTAATACATAAAATCACTCCACGAAAACCAATAATAACTGTCGATAAATGTGTTTCTGATAGCTCTTCGACACGAAACAATCCAAAAAAAGAAAACAGCTGGAATTATTTGGTTGATCAAGTACGACAGAAATGAGCGATTAAGAAAAAAGGTATTTCGATGAAAATGTACTGAAAATGAAGGTTGTGTACTATCAACTATTTTCCTTGTTCAAAAACGCTGGTTTTAAGAGTTTGTAAGTAATCTGAATTCTCTATATAAAATAATAGATAAAAAGAATTTAGCCAATACAATGCTACCTTATAAATATACCGAGCATATATTGTAATAAATATAGTAATTGGAGTAAAACACCTTCCTCTCACTACAGACATACAGACGTCTGACAGCAATAAGGCGTAATTGAGTCTCACATGTTTTTTATTTTGTCAGCGATAAAAAAGGTAAAGCCTTTTTATCACTGATAAAAATGCATATTCGTCATATAACCAGAAAATATTAGTACGCTTAAAAAAAATCAGTACACCAAAAAAAAACAATTTACAGAAATTGTGTATTCAATGAATATTCATTCAAATTATTTAATTGTACGAATGAAGATAATTATTATTGTTGTTCATTAATATATTGTATCGTTAATTTATCTTGCTCAAAAATACTAGAGCTTTTCTTGTAAGGATAAATTTCTCTCTAACTTCAAATTTTTTTCATCAGTAATTTTGCTCGAAAAACTGACATTTAACAAAATCGCTCGAATTCGATTAAGCAATTTTGTCATGGCAGTTTTTGTGGTAAAATTACTTATTCAAAATAATTTCGATACAAAAGAAATATATCCGATTAAAAAAAACTCATGTGTTTTGACTGTTGATAAATTAACTCCTATATAACATTTACTATTATTAACGATGACATTTATGTCAGTTTGACAGAAATAAAAAAGGTGCATCCTTTTTTATCACCGATGAAAACGCCTGTTCCTCATAAGTAGACTACATCTAGTAGCCGTGGATGTCACTTTAATATTTATTCTGTCAGTGGTGATACAAAAACCTAAAAGAAGAGTCATTTTGGTGAAGTTTTCACTGAGAAAATAACGACAAATATCGAGAAATATTTACCGCAATGTATAAAAAACACGGAAGCGTTAATCTGGAGACAATTTATGGAGTTTTGCCAAGTCCGATAGTATGAATTGTCAGAAATAACTCCATTACACGAAGTATACTAAGGCTTGGGCCTATAATATGAAAAATAAAAATAGATATGATAATAAAGAATATGCTGTTAAATCAATTTGGAATTCGACTGCGAAGATGGTACAAGGAAAATATTTCAATGAGTACAATATTAAATTTAATCCTTTTGTCGACATAACTTCTAGAGAAGCTCGTGATGCGAAAAATAGTGAAGAGAAAGAATTACAAGCTATTCCAGAAAGAAGGCAGGTATGTTCTGTACCATCGGACTAAAAATTGAAAAATTGTGGATTATAGAAGAACCAGAAGGACTACAAAAAAGATTTTTTCATATAGCTTCTTATGAATTTGCTTGTAGGAAAGGAGAAGCTGTAAACTGTAAAATATACCATTTTGAAGCAGAAAAAAATCATGATGGAATTCTAATAAATAAATTTGAATATAATTCAATATTTTCGAAGACGGCACAAGGTGGATCGAAAAAATTGATCAACAGCAAATGGTTAATAAAGAATAAAATGGATGAAAGTGTTTGTCCCGTTAGATTATGAAAATTACTCTTACAAAAAATAAATGAGCTGATAACATCTGATCGATATTTTTCAACTCCTAACCCCTTTTTGAAAAAATTCAAAATTCACAACACAAATTCTTAAGGTTGGTATAAAAATGTTCCACTAGGTATCAATACGATTTCTACTTAGACCAAATATTTTGCCACTAAAATTGGACTCGACATCACAAATAATAAAATTACCAATCATTCAAATCGCGCTATTGCAGTTTCTTAATTAGCCAAAGCAGGAGTAAGTGACCAACCACTTATAAAGATAACGGGACACTCATCACCATCTCCAATTAAAATTTATCTCCAAATTGACCCTGAACATCACGAGATCTTGTTAGTTCCTCACGATCCTCGAGTCTGAAAAATCAAAATGAATATTCCACATGTGTGACTACCACAGAAGACAATTTTCAAATTATTACATCAAATCAAAAAATATATAATAGGTAATTTGTATTTAATAACTATACTCTCAAATAATTCTATTTTATTCTATTAATAAAGATAATTATTGTTGTTTTTCATCCATATATTCTGTCGTTAATTTATCTTGCCAAAAAGCCCTCGCGCTTTTCTTTTATCAGATCAATTTCTCTTCAACTCAAGTTTTGCCAATCACTAAATTTACTCGAAAAGCTGACATTAGATGAAATCGCGACACGGAAGGTGGAGCGATGATGATTAAAGATTTAGGTATCCGTTTTTAATGATGATTAAAGGTGTATTCGTTTTTGAAGATGATTAAAGGTGTATCCTTTTTCATCGCCGATAAAAACGGCTGCTGCATAAGCAGACAACATCTAGTAAAGTTGCGGGCATAAAATTTTTGCCACACAAAAAATGAGGTGTACGGCATGCTTCATAAAGTATGACGTTTACAATTTAAAACTATAATTTAATTTCTGTCAAATTGACTTTTGAAATTTTAAATTTTATTTCTGTGGAATATTAACGAAAATGCCTGCAATTACGCATTTCAATAAATGTCGAATTATATCTATAATGAAAATGGAATGTCCAATCATTGAGTGGCCGAGTCGAAGTCCTGATCTTAATCCGATTGAGAATATGAGGGAACTGTTACTGCGAAATTTACAACATCGTAACGTAATATTTCATAATAGAGAAGAACTTCTGACTGTGATCGATGAAGCATGGCAATCATTACCCCAGGACTACCATCGTAAATTATGCCTATCAATGCGCGGTAGATAAACCAAAGTTATTAATTCAAATGGAGCAATGACAAAATATTAGCATTTTATTGTCAATTTGTATTTATTTTATACTTTAATATCCCTGTTATTGATTTGTTTATATACCTATTAATAAATATACGTGTTCTGTTTCTGTCTGCATTATATTGTCGCCTAATATCTACTAGTTATATTGCACTGTTGAATTTTTTCACAAACCAATTGAATTTCTCATGGAATTTTTAAGAGTGAAATTACAATCTAGCCTACTGTCAAAGTGACAATAAACATGACAAAAGTTTAAAGTAAGGTTACAATATCCTTAAGCCAGATTCACATCTTACATTAATTAAATGTCTAGAAGTGTCCAAAATTTTATACCCACAAACGTACACTTGAAATCAGTACATCAAACCAAACAGTTCATAAAAATTGTATATCTAATAACTGTTCATTTAAATAATTCAATTGTATGAAAGAAGAAAATTATTGTTGTTGTTCATTCTATTTTTGTCATAATATTATTGATTTGAAAAATTCTTTCATTACACAAAGAAATTTATCCTATGAAAAAAGCTCTTTAATTTTTACTGTTGATAAAAATTAAGAAGTCAGCTATCAACCAACGCTGGCGAAATATTGGAAAACAATGTATGTTGTATTGAACAATTGGGAAACTGAAGACAAGGAGGTTACTTTTGTTTCCGATAATGGAAAAAATATTGAATGTGCAATAAACTAATACATCCAGAAACATTATCGTCCAAATGTCGCTCTTAGGCCAAATGTATATGTTACATATAGTATCAAATAAACTGATATGATTTCTTTAATTTCAGAAAAATATAGAGCTCATGTAAGTCGTTTCAATTTTGGTGTTTCAAGAAAAAATTTTAAAATACGCAAGAACAAATGCGTTAAGCAAAATATCTCAACTAGATGGAACTCCAAGTTGATAATGCTAAAAATGCCCTGATCATTATTTTATCTGATGTGCCGAAAGCTCCCGCTAGTTTAGTTGTGACAGAATAGGCTATTATTTGGGATTGTGTTCCAGTGCTTAAACCAAATGAAGTTTTGACATCTATTTTATCTGAAGAATAGTATGCAACGATATCATAAATTAGAAGTATTTAACATAATCTTAAGTACATAACCAATACAATGGAGGTGGGAATCAGGTTGGAGAACTCTCTTTTGGATGTTATAAGTTGCAGAATAGCACCGCTAAAAAAAGATCAAATTATATCCAAGGCAACAATCTTAGATCCTCGTTACAAATCAATGGGTTCTGGACTCGAAGAAAACGCCACAAATGCGTATATGTAGTTAGTCCAGGAAGTTGAACAAAATATAAACCATGATAATCAGGATACTGTTACTTATGATGAAGGTAATACATCAAGAGGAAAGTTGTTTATAGCAACATCGGGCCCCAGTAAAGGTTTAATATTTCACTTTGATAACAAAATAGACAAAAATAAGTTAAATACTACTGTATCTACGACAGCTATGTTCAACGTGAAACAATATCTGCAAATGGAAAAATGAACAAATGTTCATTTGAATTGTGGGAACAACAGAAAATTATATTTACAGGAACATCTGTCTCTTCAGAGCTACTATTGACAAAAATTCGAAATCGTTTATTGCCAAAGAACCTTGACAAAATAATTTTCTGAAATTGATTTTATAGTTTATTTGAACAATTTCTTCAAAATAATTTAGTTGTGAAGATTTGCTTTTCCCAAAATTCGTTGAATGAATAAAACGTTCAATTTATTTTTTTTTATTTATTTAATTGATAATATTTCACTTTATTTGAAAAATAGTTATGCCAAGTTTAACCCGAGATTTTTTTATCGTTTGAAAACCAGTAATAAATATATATTTTTCAGAGATATTATATTTATGAAAACATTAGCTTCGTTTTTCATTCAGTTACAACGATTTTCTTCCGGCGGAATATAAAACCCTAAATTTCTCGCATGAACGTTACTCCCTTAAACCATGAAAACAAACCGATAAAAAAACTCAGTACTCAATGAAGTATTCGATTCCTTAGTAGGTGAAGTTTCCTTGAAATGGAACAAAAACGACATATCGTGTATTTAATGTGAAACGAATGTTGATATTTAGGGAAATATTGCCTAAGCGCAAGCTTTACAGATTTCAAAATTATTGCTAACGTTTCATAGTGAATGCCATTGTTGACACAAGCAAGTTTCTATGTTTTTCACTATTTTAATATTAAATTATCAACTCATAATAGAAATAATTGCTTCTTTATCTGTGAAGAAAATGTGTTGATGATATTTAAAGGCTAAGACAAGATATTGAACGTTGATGCAAGCGTATAATTTGAACAATATGTGCAAAGGTTAAGTTTGTAAAGTTAACGGAAGTCAAAGATAGACATATAGATGAAACGGGATATGTGGCATTGGTTCAAAATAAGATATTCCATGTTACCTGAACTATCTCTCTGATATTATTTACATGATTTCTTGTAATAGTTATAATACATATACAACATGGCGGGTGGGTACTCAAGAAAAACCCACCGACAGGAGTGGTCTGAGGAAAATATGAAAAAAACAATAACATCGTTTCAAATCAAGAATGTGGTATTCTGAAAACGGCAAAACTTTGCCAAGTTCCAAGGAGTACTTCGGAACGTCGTATTGAAGCAAAAATAAAATGAAATTCACTGAAATCTATTAGGTTGTAAGACTTGTTACGTATAAAGAGGCACAAAAAACGGACCTTGTTCAGTTTATTATCAACATGGAGATAATGATGTTTGTTTCGCCAACGGTTCAGTGCGACGTTCAACTCGTTTATGTTAAATATAACAAATAATATTATGAGATGTAATTTATGAAACTTAAACTGTTTACTCAGCGGCTCGGCCAAGATCGAGCCGCCGACGATGGTCAACATGAATATATATATATATATATATATATATATATATATATATATATATATATATATATATATATATATATATATATATATATATATATATATATCTAAATAGCATAACGACCCGGGGTGAGTCTTCGCTGACTTTACAATCTGCCTCCACTTGCTGCGATCCATCATAAGTTCTTCTGTTCGCTCGATGTTCAGCGTCCTCAGGTCCGCAAGAACATTATTCTTCCACCGCATCCTTGGTCTTCCCAGCGGCCGCTTTCCTTCCGGATATTCTTCCCATACGAACTTGACGACACGTTGATCTTGTCTCTTAACGTGGCCGGCCTATCTCAATCTTTCTGACTTTATTATTTTCACTATATCTTGCTGCTTGTATAGTTCTTCCAATTCCCTGTTAGTTCTCATTCTGTATTGCTGTGTGATGTTGTCCTTGACCGGTCCATATATACCTCTAAGAATTCTTCGTTCTGCAATCTTCAATCGGTTCTCGTTTTGTTTTGTCATCGTCCATATTTCACATGCATACTTCATTACAGGTCTTATAACTGAATGATAGGTTCTTATTTTCGTACGGCGAGATACATTTCTTGATTTGATTATTTTTTGTGACGCAAACAGGCATAGATTGCCTGCTTGTATTTTGTTGTTGATCTCTTGTGTAATGTTGTTATCAGAGGAGATCGTTGCTCTCAAATATTTAGTGGTCCATTGCCAAGTTTTGTCCCATTCTGTCTCGCCGTTCAGTTCTTGTTATAGTCATATATTTTATTTTATCTTTGTTGATTCGAAGGCCAACTTCTCCTGTAGCAGTTTTCAGCTTGATGAACTCTTCCTTGACGCTGATAGTTGTATTTACCACTTCATCTATACCATCCGCAAAGCCAGAATAATGTGAGGGCCTTGGTTTTTAAAGAGGAGCGTTTCTGTGTTTGCCCTTCGCACAACACTCTATAAAGTGATATTGAAGAGAAGTGGCGATAACGCATCTATCTGCTTGAGACCACTGTTGATTGTAAAAAAGGTCGACACTTCTCCTCTCCAAGTCTTGCTGCACTTGTAGATCCCTCTACACAAGCTTCCGTAAGATTAATTAACTTTTTCGGTATGCCCAGTTCTGCCATGGCATTCCACAATTCCGCTCTTAGGATATTGTCATATGCTTACTTGAAATCTATAAAAAGCTGGTGCATTGTTTCGTTGTATTCCCATACTTTTTCCATTAGTTGTCTGATGGTGAAAATTTCATGTTGTTTTTTAATCTGCGGATAGCTCGTGATACTTCTGCTACTGAATCATACACATGAATATAGCCATATATAAACAATAGAGAAATCAATACTCTAGTCTTATCCAGTGAGAACACTCTGACTGTTCATTATGAAATTGCTGTAATTTATTAGTCACCAAACGTCCAAGTGTTGTGACATAATCGAGAAGAGAGTTATAATTTCTTTTCCAGGAAGAAGTAGAAAGTACCAAAAAGAAGCATTACAGAGATAAAAAGAGATTTTTTTTTGCGACAAGCATGTTTCACATTTTTTGAGACACCTAAGTACTAGGCACGGGAATTAAATAGAAGTCCAACGACTATACTCATATGGAAGCAAGTCAAAGGAAAGACGACAAGCCTTGGGAGTATTAGGAGATAGAGGATTATCTATCAAAAACCGTTCTACTTCGCAGTTAAGACCAGTGAGACGAATACAATCAAAAATTCTATCAAGCAACAATGAAATTCTTTGTCCTGAAAATTCATAAAAAGGAATCTTTATATAGACACACAAAGACTTGTAATAGCAAGTTACCATCAAAGCAAAAGGAAAGGCAGAGCTCTCAAAGTGAGAGTCAAAGTGCCTTACTTCTGAGACAATTTAAATAGGATATACCATTACAGAAAGAGTTTTTTCCCAGACTGAGGGCAGATGATGTGAGTTTAACGACAAAAAAAGATCATTTAACATGCAACTACGTATATTCTTACATAAAAGGTAGAAGAAGTAAAGGTAGCTTGGACTTCTTCAGAACAAGTGTAAGAAATGTGGCCAAATTGTTCCAACTTTCTAAGAAATCGGACGATAATATTGCAGATGTACTTGACTTATTAAGACCAAGACAATTATTAACGGAGTTAATATTATTGAAAGTTATAATTAGAAGAATGATATATACGAATCTCCCACGGTTGCTGTGAATTTTGCGACGTTATTAAAAAATACTGTGACTTGGCGTGTATCAATTACATCAAGATTCAGACGTAGGAGCTCGAAGAAAATAGATCACAATCCTGAAAACCCTGTTCGAATCTCAGAAACTCCTCAGAGTAATGGCCAAACAACTATTATACTGGGTAATTCCGTAAATTAACAAAATTTATTGAACGAGATTTTTTTTCCTCGAATGCGTGCTGATCAAGTTACACTGTTAGCCAAGAAAGACTACCAAATATGCGAATTTGATCTTTCGAGAAAAAACATCAGACGATAATCCAAATTATCAAAGTTTGCGACTTCCGAAAATGAGAGGAAATTAAAGAACTACTCAATTCTCTCCGATAATGTTATTTTCAGTTAATGATCAAAGCTGTTGATGAAACGGCCTCTTATAATCCAAGAACATATGTGTATGAATCACCTACCCTAGCAATTACTTTTCGGCACATTACTCTGAAAGTGTTGTGAGTTGGCATATATTCTCAATTCAGAAACCTAATACCGTTGATCAGAGGAAGGACTTCGAAATATTAAACAAACTCATAGAGTCTCAATGACCTAATGAAATTTCAGCACGAGCGACAACAAATCTGAAAAAAGTGGAGTAAGAATGAACTTCGCCCGTTAACTTCAGATTTGAATAAATTGAATTACTGTTTATTTACACAAGCTTGAGAAAAGTATAGAAAACTTAAATGTAACGTGCACACTTCAGTAGCGTACCCAGAATAGTATATTGTATAATTAGTGGGAAAAGCATAATATTCCCAAACGACTGTGATAATTACACACAGGAGTTTGGGAATATGCTTTTCCCACGAATTATACATATTTTTTCTCCTATCGTTGATTTAAATTTAAAAAATTAATGTATCAATGTAATCAAATAAGTTTAAATAGGTTTCTCTATGTTCATATTGAAATATAGAAGTGGTAACCATGGAAATTACTCTGTTATGACAAAAGTAAAATAATTTTAAAGCCGGTTTTGTTTGATTCGTTGTATTTTATAAGGAATTAAAAAAGAATTAGTAAACATGAACACTGATAGTGATTATTTGTTGTCTTGCACGGCTCCTGAACTAGTAGAAGCCGCGAACGTGGCTTCACCTAATTTACTTCCGGCGAAATCCAGAGAGAAGGATGAACTTGCGTACCAACGCTTCATGAATTGTTGTAGAAAAAACAACAGTGTATCCTTTTCTGAGAATGTACTGATGGCGTATGTTGCTGAATTGGCTAAAACAATGAAATCTTCGACGTTGTGGGCACATTATTCCATGCTTCGATCAAGTTTGTCTGTTAAAAATAATATTAATATTGCCCAGTACCAAAAACTGAGAGCAGTTTTAAAACGTCAAGCTACAGTATACAAAAAATGTAAATATTAACAACAATTATAAAAATTAAAACCATACTTTGTTTCATTTTAATGTAAGAATCCATTTGTTACATTACGCACGCTACAGCAGTGCGGTAATAATATTACCGCACTGTTATTTTCTATTTGCTTAGCAACTGACCACTATTCTGGAATGTTGAGCTTTGCGCATAGAAAACAGGTTAAAATAGTGTCACATTTCCCACGATCGGAGAAAAAACAGATTTATTTTCAAATTATCTTGTTGAACAGAAGAAAACCTGTTGAAGTAGCTCAGCTCAAAATTCAGACATTTGGATCTATAAGTTTGAATAATCAAGCGGAAAACGAATTTGAAAGTTATCTTACTACGGATAGAAAAATTCTAATGAAATCTAATAACCGTATTGTTATCAGAGGTAAAAGGGGACATGGTGTGCATATTCTGTTATCTTCATAATATGAATGAACATTATGAGCATCTAGTAGATAATAAAAAACATTAATAAATTCCAACGATTGTATATTTCTTATAAGTGACAACAAATTCAGTTTTACAAAAAAAATTTCAAAGTTTACTAACAATTTCGATATACAACGAGCTAACAGTATCACTGCTACAGTATTGCTTATTCAACTCGCTACTGTACTAAATTATGAAAATTATCTAAGAAAAACTCACTGCAATATGTTTAGGTTGCTTCACAGTATATATCAGACAAGAAAAGTCTCAAAACTGTTCCTTATTATGACGAAAGGAGAAGTCAAACAATTCAAAGGAATAAGTCTCGATGATATTAATATAAATCTGGACGCTGAATCGCAAGAACATGATATACTTGATGACATATTAGGGTTAGGAACAGCCCATCCTGAAGAGGATATACATTCCCAAGCAAATGGTATTTCTGAAATTGAAAGAGGGGAATGTTTAAAATTTGAAATAAATGCTTCAAAAATGTTAAAAATCGAAAAATCATGTTCTAGATGCTCGAGTATCCTGGATGAAACGATAACAAAGTAAAAAGAAATAGAAGGTCTCATTTCCTCATATCCTAATAAATTTTAACAATTTTAGAGGGAATAAATAAATCATATTTTGTTCTAGCTAATTTTATCTACATTTGTAATGATATATTATATATATTGAAGATAATATAATTCTTAAAGATATCTACATATTGAAAATAAATCATTTTAATTTTAAAACTTCAAGGTAGTTCAAGATTGCATCAATTTCCGATTGAGTCAGCAATGATAGAAAGATATATATATATATATATATATATATATATATATATATATATATATATATATAAATAATATATATTCATATATATAATATATTATATATTTATTATATTATATATATATATATATATATACATATATATATACATATATTATATATATATATATATATATATATATATATATATATATAACATATATATATATTATATATATACATATTATATATATATATATATATATATATATATATATATATATATATATATACATATATGAAATATAATATAATTTTTAAAGATATCTACATATTGAAAATAAATCATTTTAATTTTAAAACTTCAAGGTAGTTCTAGAATGAATATATTTCCGACTTCGTCAGAACTGATAAAAATATATATATATATATATTAATATATATATATATATTAATATATATATATATATATATATATATATATATATATTATATATATATAAATATAATATATATATATAAATATATATATATATATTATATATATATATATATATATATATAAAATATATATATATATATATATATATATATATATATATATATATATATATATATATATATATATATATATATATATTAAACGGTAAGGGTTCATTGACTCAAGAATGGGATAGTAAAACTCTTTTATTTATTGAAGACATTGGCTTCACTTTATTCTCGGTTGAAAGGCCCAGTTCCAAATGTTTGTAGCAATGTGGTATATAAAATATGTTGTTTGGGTTGCGAGGTTACTTACATTGGACAAACAGCGCAGTGGCTAAACAATAGGACAGCTATACACAAGAGCGATATAAATAATCGTAAAGATCGTTGCAGACTACCCACACACGCATACCATTATGATCATCTTGTAAACCTTAATAATGTGAAAATATTGAAACAAGAACCAAATTATCACAGAACGATTATACAAGAGATGATACAAATATACACACATGAAGCTTCCATTAATAAGAAAACTGACACACAACAGTTGAACAACATGTATTCCTACTTACTAACGAAGGTTAAAGCTGTTGAACCAGTTTTGACACAGGAATGTAAACCTGGGACCATTAATACCACGGAATATACAGTGCTTTCATGATGAAAGGAACAAATTCATTAAAAAATTAGGTTTCTATTTCATGTTAAAATCCTCGGACAGGTCGATTAGTATTTTTATTTGGGCAATTTTCGCAATAAATTTTTGTATACAGGGAGTCTCATTCAAGAGCTATGGCTTTGTCATTAGTTTTTTTAAAGGTAATACCCTGTATATTATTTCACTTTACAATTCTACGATAAATTCTTATCACTTTTTGTGAACATACCATATGCCTCAACTTGATGGATTCCCAGATTATAACGGAGATAGTGGAGCACCTGGAGATTTAAAATGTGGATTAAAAGTACAAAAAAAAATTTAGGTAAACATTGTCATTAAATCTGAAGAATGAAATTTCACATGTACCATCTGAATTCATTCACTGTTGCTGTATAGTCCGCAGTTTTCACGTTTTTAACGCTCCAGGCACTACACTACTTCATTGTTTAAGAAAATGCAATTACTTGAGAGAGAACGTATTGAAGTACTTATGATGATTGGTTTTGGAGATAGGGTGCGTTCACAAGAAGAAGTCTGCAATCTATTCAATGAAAATCATCCTGATCGTCCGCCAATTACTAGATCGACAGTCAGCAAAATTGAATCAAAAATTCAGGAGATACGGCCACGTTAGAGATTTACCTAAAGGAAGACCACCGAGAGTATCTGAAGAAACAGTGCTGAACGTTCTACTAGAAACCCAAGATAACCCTCATACATCCATTATACTACAATTTCCAATAATTTCAATTTATCAGTAGGGTCCGTGCATAAAATACTTAAGGTAAATAAGTATCATCCCTATAAAATTAAGCTGGTACATGAATTATATTAGAAGACGATTTTGACCGCAGAGTATACAGTTTTGTGAGCAGATTCTTGAAATTCATAATCAACATCTAAATTTTCATTACAAACATTAATTTTTTCTGATGAAGCCACCTTTACTTTAAATGGCCACGTCAACAGACAAAACTGTAGGTATTGGGCGACCGAGAATCCTCATTGGATGCAAGAATGCCACACACAGCGGCCTCAAAAAATTAAATACATGGGCAGCGATTGTTCGAAATCGTATAGATTGGTCCCTATTTTTTTTGAAGGAACACTAAACGGAGAGGACTACTTGAACTTTCTCCAGTTCGAACTCATTCCGGCTTTAGTTGTTTTGTTTCCTAACCCACAAGATCCTGACATACCTAATAACGAGATATGGTTTCAACAAGATGGGGCACCTCCTCACTATTCAATCGCTGTTCGACAATTTCTTGATGCAACTTTCCCAACAGATGGATAGGACGGAGAGGTCCGATTGAGTGGCCGCCAAGATCACCGGACATAACCCCATTGGATTTTTTTTTCTTATGGGGTTATTTGAAGTCTAAAGTTTATTTGAATAGACCAAATAATATTGATGATCTAAAAGAGAGAATCAGGCAGGAAATAAGACTTATCAGTCCAGAAGTAATTGAAAATGTGCAACGGGAAACATTGAATCGACTTCAAAAATGTCTCGAAGTAAACGGACAACAAATTGAACATATGTAAAAATTAAATTAGTAATTACATTTGTGTGTTTTCATATCGTACCTCTCATTACCCACTATCTCCGTTTCTGGCAATCCATCGAGTTGAGGCATATGGTATGTTCACAAAAAGTGATAAGAATTTATCGTAGAATTGTAAAGTGAAATAATATACAGGGTATTACCTTTAAAAAAACTAATGACAAAGCCATAGCTCTTGAATGAGACACCCTGTATACAAAATTTTTATTGCGAAAAATGCCCAAATAAAAATACTAATCGACCTGTCCGAGGATTTTGACAAGAATGACGTCTGCGGCGAAGCGTCCGATGCCTCTTCTGATGGCCACACTTACCAAGAACGCAGAAGCGAAGCGAATTTTCCAAATCAACCATGTCCTCTTACTTGCTGTCAAAGGCGAATCTCCCCGAGCAAAGCCAGGAGCAAGCCAATGCCATGAGTGCCAGCGGTTCCATCATGGCCAGAGTCGCTGCAATGCCCCTGCCCGCTGCGTGAAGTGCGGAGAAGGCACAGTGTTCATTGCAAGAAGCCACGAAGTGAACCCAAGTGTGCAAACTGCTCAGGAGCACATCCAGCCAGCTACCGAGGATGTTCTTCAATTTCTCAGAGAAGATTCTCTTTAATATGTTTTGAAAATTGATTCTACTTTTTATAATTTAACTTAAATATTGATATTTTCAATAAACTCAAAATATAAAATTTTTAACAATAATTTGGTAGAAACAATTCATCAACACTTATCAACAACAATTCAAGTACAAATAACAACAATTTTAATTCGAACAACAACAATTCAAATTCTAATGAAGATTCTATTTGTTTGAAATAAGTAAGAGTTTATTTATGGTACCTTTTTATTCTCCCAAAAACCGCTTTAAAATTTATATTTGCAAATATATTCTTGCAATGTCAAATTGGCCAATTTATTTATATTTTTACTCACTGTTGATTCGCACTTTTTTCACTGCTTTCAAAATTGACTTCCACTTTTCTGGATTCATCTGCCTAGGGGTGAGTTATTCCGCTCAATTGAGAGTGTAATCTTTGGTTGCGTTTTTGAGAGCTGTAGATATATTTTGTATAATCGTAGAAGATTAAATTTCATTTTGGGGTAATAGATCGGTGATAGATCGGGGGGCGTGACGCCCCTCATATCTCAATTCTTTACTGAATATGTTTATAATGAACATGTCAATATAGACAAAACAACTTATGAAAATAATAGGGCAAAAAATTTAATTGAAAAGTTAACTCTCGAGATCTAGAAAAATCTCAGTTGATATATCTAATGAAAAACCTAACTCTATTTCAGAAATAATTCTATTGACTAGAGGAATTTCAACCCTAAATAAAGTCGCTTATGAAAACCATGATGATTATTAATGAAATCGATATTATTTAAAAAAACATTAAACCATGCAAGAAAAAAGAATTTATTTCAATACCTTATATTCAGATAAAGCCAAAAGCCCATTTATTGTTATCATTGAAGACAATAATTCTGAATCAGGTAATTTGCATCCTATGAATATTGGTAAAATGCTTCATAATAATAAAGTTAACGGTATTAAGAACATTAAACGTAAAGGTATTAATCGTATTGGTGTAGAGTTTAAAAATTATATAGATGCTAACAATTTCCTAATAGATAATAAATTCAATATTTTAGACTATAGTGTTACTATCCCGCTTTCAAATTACATCTCCAGCCTAGACCTCCAGAAAGCGAACTGATTACTGCCTTCCCTGTTCCTTCCCGAGGGTTATTTCAGTTTCGAGTCATGCCATTCGGACTCCACTCAGCACCGGCCACTTTTCAACGTCTGCTGGACAGCATTATCGGTCCAGATATGGAACAGAGAGCCTTCGCCTATCTAGACGACATCATCATTTTAGGCAAGACTTTCGTAGAACATCTGGATAATCTACAAAAGGTGCTCCGACGACTCCGGGCCGCGTAAACACATTATTTACTACGGTACAGCTGAGCTCGCCGCTGTACCACGGTAAACAATGCAACTATATTAACGCTGTTTAAATGATGACATTCTTTACTACGCCACAGCAAAGGTCGCTTCTGACCCATGACATTGCCAATGAAGGTACGACGGTAAGGAAATACTCGTATCTTACTAAGCAGTTAGAATATAGTATTAAATTTTAATGCAACCATAACGTTATGACTGTGATCGAAATTTACCTGGAAAATATGACATCGAAATTTTAAAGGACTTTTGAACATTCTAGAAAAATAGTTTAAACCAAACCATTCAACGCACACTAATCATAAAATAGCGAGATTAAAGATGCACACACATATGACCGAATTCTGAAAAAATTGACAGGTTGAGGAGATACAGACTGTCAAAAAACCTCTACAATGAGTAGAAAAAGTACATTTTCAATAATTCAATTTCTAGAAAGAAAAAGTTATTTTCAATAATTTAATTTCTAGGAAGAAATCGTTAAATTTAGAAAAATACCATGTGATATGTTTTTGATATGTATCTATAGCAGGAAGGTTTTTTTAATACTAAATAAAAATTTTTTGAAAATTTTATACTCAAAACACCATTTTAAATTTTGGCAACAAATTTAAAAAAAAAAAAGTTTTTTGTTCAATCACTTGCCTCATTATGATGAATGACTATAAGATGTTTTTCATGTTTTCTTGTATCACTTTATGAAAGATTTCACAAAAAATGGAAAAAATCGCCCTTTTTGACACCCTGTATCATGAAAACAAAGGAGTTTTGACCCAAATGTTAGATGTTTTTTTTTTCTATTTTGATCTCCTGTATAGCCCAATAAAATTATTGCACTTATACTTTTCACAACCTGTATAGTGAACATATTATTTAACATCTTACCGTAATAACGATGTTCAATTTTTTCGCTAAATAAGGATCGTTTTTTAATCTGGATTAATTTTCTTCATTAAAATGTTAACTGTAGCATTGCAAAGCGCAAAATCACTCATTCATCTTTTTTTTTGCTTTATTGAAACTACTGTGCTGGCATTTAAACACTTTACGATAAATGTACTTTTTAGCTGATGGATATGTGTATCTCACAATCCACTCTGATGCTCTAGCAGAGCTAAACTTATCTATCCAATCATCACACCTTTTACTGTGTTCCGCCTCTTTGTCCATTTTGGTGCGCATTGTAGCAAAATACTTATTGCTATCTTTATAGTTATATTCAATAATTATATCGTCTTCGTTGCAAACTGATTTGATTTGATTTAAAACACTTTCTTCCGACATTATTCAAAAAAATCCTGGGGATAGATCTTAACCTACTAACGGGATTATAACAAGTGACAGCCATGCGCCAATAATCCAATCAATAAATAATAAGGCGCCAAACACTTGTAGAGAATATTTTTAACGCTTGCCGGCGTAAAATTCATAACTACTACTGCGTTATAGCTAAGCGCTTCGCTGTATCGCAGTAAGGAATGAAATATTAAAAATGGCATACTGAAATAACATTATTAGTAGAAGAGCTTCACCCAGAGCCATTAAAATTGATTGATGATGACAGCTCAAGGTCATAAATCATGGCCGGTCTTTTGTTTGGGGACAGGTGTTCCTATTGTCATTGACCCAAAGCCATTAAATCACGACGGGGGGTGCCAGGTCTTTTGTTCCTATTGTTATGTGCAGGTGTGCGGTACAGTCTTTTGTTATACCGGATCTA
Organism: Cynegetis impunctata; assembly: GCA_030704885.1. Lineage (NCBI taxonomy): Eukaryota > Metazoa > Arthropoda > Insecta > Coleoptera > Coccinellidae > Cynegetis > Cynegetis impunctata. The sequence goes on along the minus strand of JARQZK010005109.1, from coordinate 163,798 downwards.
TTGTTAGACCAGGTGTTTGGGCAGGTGTTCGGGACAGGAACGTATTAACTAATGATTGATGGAGTTGAATATTTTTTACAAATTTAGACCAAAATTCGTAAGAAACCCGACCCTGACATTAGTTATTCAATGGGTGCAGGTAAAATTTCTAAGAAAACACACACAAAAGGTTGACGCTCACAAAAGCGGATGAAACCCGTCGCTGAGTTATTCAACGTGGGGTGGGCTGGTCTTTACAAAATCGTGTGATTTCATAGAATTCCGGCGCGCCAGTGGTGGGGGTAGTTTCTATATTAACCTTAACAAACTCGGAAGAGTTTAGTTTACTTCTTTTATAGTTGTTGAACAGTTTCATTGTGCGTAATGTCGTCGAATATGTTTGCCGGTTTTTTAAGATCCCTGTCTCTGGACATGATCATGAATATGTTTAAGCAGGGGCAATTCAGAACAGCTGAATTACTAGATATCGTAATTGATATTGTTAATGAAAAAGTTGTTCTGGACAACTCATCAGTAAATTTAGATGAGTATAATGAACTGTGCCTAGCCGCTCGCCCTGAATTGGTAAGTATTAATATATTACTTACTTTCGTATTTTTTGACTCTATTTTTGCAGATGTCTTCGCAAGGGAATTTACCTGCGCAGCCGTCGACATCAGGATATTTTAATATGGTACGTTCTTAATTTATTATTTATAAATATCAGATTATATTAAATGTTTAATATTATTACAGTATGATCAACACCAAGGATTACCTGGATATTCACAGTTAGAGAACCAGGTTCGTTGAAATATTTTTATTGAAATTTTCGTATTTTCTAACTCTATTTTTGCAGATGTCTTCGCAAGGGAATTTGCCTACGCAGTCGACATCAGGATATTTTAATATGGTACGTTCTAATTTTATTATTTATAAATATCAGATTATATTAAATGTTTAATATTATTACAGTATGATCCACACCAAGGATTTACCGAATACACTAACACACTGCTAGAGAACCAGGTTCGTTGAAATATTTTTATTGTATTTTTCGTATTTTTTGACTCTATTTTTGCAGATGTCTTCGCAAGGGAATTTGCCTGCGCAGTCGACATCAGGATATTTTAATATGGTACGTTAAATTTATTATTTATAAATATCAGATTATATTAAATGTTTAATATTATTACAGTATGATCAACACCAAGGATTTCCCGAATGTACTAACACACTGATAGAGAACCAGGTTCGTTGAAATATTTTTATTGTATTTTTCGTATTTTCTGACTCTATTTTTTGTAGATGTCTTCGCAAGAGAATATAGTCGCTCAACCGTCGACATCAGGATATATTCATATGGTACGTTAAATTTATTATTTGTAAATATCAGATTATATTTTGAAAATACTAAATGTTGAATATTATTTCAGGCGCCGCTACACGAAACAGGTTCTGGATTACCCGAATATTCACAGTTAGAGAAACAGGTTCGTTGAAATATTTTATTTATTGAATCTTGCTAATAACATATTTTCCAGCCTTCCTTAGATGTCAGCCGTAACTACATAAACCTCGTCAGTACCAGTTCCAAATTTTACAAAAAATTCAATTCTACTGCCAGGGTGATACATTTCACCATAAACGATGATCAAGTTGGAGATAACCCCAATGAATGGCTAGAGGTAAGAATATTTTTCAATAATCTATATACATTTGCATAATTTTGTTTTATTTTCAGAACGTAATTAAGGAACTGTTACGGAGAGGTTTAGAAGATTGTGCCCCAGGCGATTATGTCGGTCTAAAGATCGATAATGCCAATATACCTGAACGGCCAATCGGTATTTCTCTAAGGAAGGCTGAGCAATACGATGCGGCGGTTGTTATGGATGTGTTAACGAAAGTTTTACAGAGCAATGAAAGCTTTTTCACTAAGGACTTGTTAACACTATCCATAACAAGAATTTCTCTACCGAGTGGAAGTGGGTACGCTAAATTAACAGGTGAGGCATCTGAGGACTATTGTTCTATAAAAAAATATAGTTTCATAATTACACCGTATGCAAACGATAATATGTGTTTCGCTAGGGCATTAGTTCTAGCAATTGTTTTCAAAACAGAGGGGCCTAAACAAGTAGAACTAATGCTCAGAACTAAAGATATATTAGATAATAGAGCGCTTATACTATGCGGTAATGTAGGCATTGACAGATATACAGCTTGCAATTATGAGCATATTGATTTATTTCAAAATTATTTAGTAAATTACTCAATTATCGTTTATAATTCGCGAGACGGATCCACTACCTGTTTCGAAGGGCCTCGTGACCATAAACGAGCAACTTTAAATTTATATCTTGAGAATGGGCATTACAACGTAATTAAATCGTTGACGGGGGCCTTTTCAACACAATTCTTTTGTGAATTGTGTAGAAAAGGATACTCTAAGTTTACGAAACATACAAACTGTCCGTTCAGGTGCCCTTGTTGCCACACTTTGCCATTATGCGACGAAAAGGTAGATTCCATTGTATGCGACGCTTGTAACCGCGATTTTAGAGGTAGAATTTGTTTCGAGAATCATAAAAAGTCTTTATGCTCACAATTGAAAAGGTGTCTATCATGTCATAAATCTGTTTGGAAGAGTAAAAAGGTACACAAATGCGGATATATATATTGCTCTACTTGCGACTCTGAAAAACCGATTAGACATGATTGTTTCATGAGTGTCGGTCCAAACATTAAAAAAAATAAAAAGTTTGTTTATATATTTTACGATTTCGAATGCACACAAGACACCCCTAATGAAAAAGGTCATTTCGAGCATTTACCTAATTTGTGCGTTGCACAGAATATTTGTAATGTATGTCTGAATAACGATGATATATCGCAAAGTTGTCAAACGTGCGGGACACGTCAGCATATATTTAAAGAAAATCCCGTGGAAGAATTTCTAAAGTATGTATCGTCGTCATTCAGAAAACATAACATTTTCTGTATAGCGCACAACAGTAAGGGTTACGATAGTTTGTTTGTTTTAAGGGCTATTATGAAGAATGTCAAAGCATGGAATCCTAAAATTATAAGCAACGGTACCAAATTAATGTCGATAAAATGTAATAACATTAAATTTATAGATTCGTTAAATTTCATGCCTTTACCTCTATCGAAACTGCCTGCAACTTTTGGATTTGAAGGTGTCAAAGGATATTTCCCCCATTTCTTCAATACATTAGCGAATCAAAATTATACCGGTCCTCTTCCAAATTACGAATTTTATGCACCTGACGCGATGAACACTACTGACCGCGAAAAATTTTTTGTTTGGTATAATGAAATGGTAAATTCAAATTTTATTTTTAATATGGAAACAGAAATACAAAAATATTGTGTTTCAGATGTGGATATTTTGAGAAAAGCATGTTTGAAATTCAGAGATACTTTTATATCGTCCACAGATTTAGATCCCTTTTTAGAAAGTATTACAATAGCTGGTGCATGTAATCAAGTATATAGACGGAAATTCCTCAAAAAGAATACCATAGGCATAATACCCCCTAAGGGTTATAGAATGAAAGATAATTCATCTATGGGAGCTTTGAAATGGATGTTGTATATGCAGGGTGTTTTGAATACCAATATACAGCATGCAGGTTCGGGTAGAGAAATGAGATTACCTGAAGGAATTTTGGTTGATGGCTATATAGAATCCACAAAAACTGTTCTTGAGTATAACGGGTGCTATTTCCACGGGTGTAGAAAGTGTTTTAAACACACCACTATTGAGTTAGGTCGCGATAACAAAAAGAAAGAACAAATGTTTCAAAAATATGAATCTACAATAGCCAAACAACGTAAAATTCGTTCACTTGGGTATAATCTCATTACTATATGGGAATGTGAATTTAACGAGTTTTTGAAAAGTAATCCGGGTATGAAAGCTAATTTGGACAGACACTATGAGCAATATAAAAATCCCTTGAACCCCCGGGACGCATTTTTTGGAGGTAGAACTAACGCTGTTAGGTTACATCACAGCGTCAATACTGATGAGAATGAAGAAATTCATTATTATGATGTTTGTTCGCTGTACCCCTTTGTAAATAAATATAAAAAATGTCCTATTGGACATCCCAAGGTCCATATAGGTGACGAATGTTTAGATATAGATTTGAATAAGGTAGAAGGTCTTGTAAAGTGTTTAGTTCTACCTCCACAAAACCTGTATCATCCCGTGCTTCCCTACAGATGTAACGGTAAACTTATGTTTCCACTGTGTCGTACGTGCGTTGAAAATCTCCAGCAAGACGAGTGTCTTCATACGGACGAAGAACGTTCGTTTATCGGAACGTATGTTGCTGATGAGTTACGCAAGGCAATCGAACTAAATTATACAGTAATAAAAATATTTGAAGTTTGGGAGTACGAAGTTACGCAATATAATACGGAAAGTAAAGAGGGTGGGTTATTCACAGAATATGTTAATCAATTTTTGAAATTAAAGCAGGAAAATAGCGGTTGGCCATCTAATTGTTGTAACGAACAGGATAAAATTAATTATATAGAAGAATATTTTCAAAGGGAGGGGATAAAATTAGATAAAGATAATATTGCGAAAAATTTGGGTTTCAGATATCTTGCTAAATTAATGCTAAACAGTTTTTGGGGTAAATTCGGTCAGAGGGAAAATCTACCCCAAACTTCAATTATTTTTAATCCTGAAGAACTTTTTAAACTAATTGTAGATCCCGCGAAGAAAGGCAAATCCATTTTATTCATAGATGACGAATCTATTGTAGTAAATTGGGATTATGTCGACGAAGCTATTTCACCGTTGAAAACTGTGAATGTAGCGATTGCCGCGTACACAACAGCAAGTGCGAGGCTCGTGTTGTATGAATATTTGGAGAAATTGGGGCAAAGGGTTATTTATTTTGATACAGATTCTATTTTTGTAACGAAGAAACCGGGTGAATGGTTACCTGAAACTGGAGATTTTTTGGGCATGATGACCAATGAGTTGGAATCATACGGTAAAAATGCCTACATTACAGATTTCATAAGTTCAGGCCCTAAATCATATAGTTTTAAAGTGTTCTGCCCTGATACAAAACAGACAAAGACTGTTTGTAAAGTTAAGGGTATCACGCTCAATTATAAGAATGCACAACTGATTAATTTTGAGACTATGAAATCTCTAGTATTGGGTGAGGCGCATAGTATAACAACTCTTAATGATAGGAAGATTGTACGCTATCGAAATTATCAGATAGTATCGAAACCGGAATCAAAGAAATATTCTGTACAGTTTAATAAAAGACGACGATTACCTGAGAGTTTCGATAGCGTACCGTATGGTTTTAAGTTTTGAGACAAAAGGATTGTGTAAATAAAGTTTTATATAGAAAGTTATTTAATTTTAATAAATATTTATTCTGTACATTTTTTTGAAATAGTAGTTCTAGTCATGTAATGTATTGTTATACGTTTAATTTTCTTAAAAAGAGTAGTCATGAATATTGTTTGTTGTTACGTTTATTCATTTTTAAATCAATTAAAAGAGTAGTTATGATTTTTTATTGTTACTTTTATATATTTTGTAATTAAAAGAGTAGTTATGAATTGATTTTTATTTATACTGTTTTTGTTTATTATATATTTTTATACAGTGTTATTGTTGAATCAAATGAAATTATACATTTTGTTTTTGTTTATTATATATTTTTATACAGTGTTGAACAGAATTTATACATATATTTAAAAAGTTTTATTTTATACATTTTGTTTTTGTTTATTATATATTTTTATACAGAATCAAATAAAATTATACATATATTTAATAAGAGTTTTTTATTTTATACTTCAAAAAATAATACAATCTCGGGACAGTGTCATCATTTCTTTCTAATTCTACAGTGAAATATTCTAAAAAATCATGTAAGCAGTAACCATTCAACATGAAACATAAAAATAACAAACAATATTGGCCACACACTAAAGAATCAACACTCTGAAGAATAAACGAGTTCATATTCCATATTTTAGAATTTCTCAATATGAATCTCTTGATTAATAATTTAGGTGGTCTGCCGTAACTATCGAAATAAGTGCATGAACCATATTCGTCAATGTATAACGCCACCCAATGACTTCCAGGCATGTTTGAAGTATCCTCATTAATTATTATTGCAGATGGTTTACTAACAAAAATAGGTAACTGATCAATAGCATAAATCCCAACATGATTGATTCGGGGGGCTATCACATCCAGTATTTGGGCCAATTCCAATGAATTCATTCTGATACCAATTTTTTAAATTGTACACGTTTCTCAGAGAGCACAAGTGTTCGTGTTTTTTATGTGAACCACAGTGTTTGCGTTGATATTTTTCGGATAAATATTGGAGGGTCGGACAACCAAGGTTCTCCAAATCTTCGATTATAATGTTACGCGCATGCGTTATTTCTGATATAATATCCTTTTTCTCGGGACCTTTAACAAAAATTACTCCGTACTCGGTGCACACACTGTCAATTAAATTATTAAATTCTGTATTTGACACAGAACCACCTTCCCAGCAGAGACCATGATGATTATTTTCGAGCCATCTATTAGTTTTGCAGCATGATGTTGTTAAGGAATCCCAGTCACACACAGGTTTGAATAAACAATGTTGTACATCATTCTCATTTAACGAAAGGATAGCCAACTCTTTTACGACGAATTTTTTTTTAAAATAAAATCCTTGTATATCGATAAACACTGCAGTCATTTTTTAACTTCCGTAATCCACAACTACGTTACGATTTTTATCAATTTCGATGATATTATCAAACTCTGCATACAATATCAGATTAACAGTCTCAGTCAAAGCTTCGTTGAAACTAACTTCTATTCGCAGGCTACCATTCCTTATAAGGTTCCAGTGCGTTGTCGAATTAGCGGACATATCAGGAGTTAAATCGAAAGCTGTGAGAAAATTACCCCCGCAATAGTCTTCTCGTGAAATATGATTCCCCTCATTAGAAAAATGAATACCCGTTCCAGAAAAGAGACTTTGATACGATCTAATGAACAACCCTTTTTCAAAATTAGGTTGTAGAGGTTTTGATGGGATCTGCTCGCCGTCGATATAAAGTGATAGATAATTTACAGAGTAATGTTTGAAATCAAACGGGTTGCTATCGAAAGAACCGTTGAAACTTTTATTAGAAACGAATCCAAGAACACATCGTTTAGGTAATTGACCTATATATATATTATCTAAAGATTTACTCTGCAGTCCGGGGGGAATCGTTAGAACTTTGACGTCAACTCTAGTTATTGGGTATTTTGCGGTTGTTACATCTAAAGCTTTATTATGAGCCAATAAAACTGTGGGTGATATTTTCACTCTCCTGACCAATAAACTGGCTTCGACGATTTCTATCTTTCCTTTCAGATTTGCGGCCGACATTAAACTAAAACCGTTTCTAGCTCTAACAAATTTGAGGCGTAGTTCCACACCACCCATTAAAAATTTTTCTTGATTGAAAAGGTCTCCATGTACTTTGCCTATTAAGTCAACTTCTTTACTTCCCTCCGTGAAATACTTTCTTTGATGAAAGCCTACATTGTCGGCACCCGTTGATTGCATTTTGAGAGGTGTATCGGGGTACCATAAACCCGCAGTAAGATGCGACTCTTTAGCGTTCGATCCATAACTCAAGAGAGTTTCAATGTACGATCTGTAACCATATGTATTATTCGGCGGTGATACCAATTTTTGGTTCAGATACACATCAACCTGGTTGAATATCGAGTGTAAAGTATTATTTACAGGTGCTATAATGTCTGTATCTTTAAGTTTTGAATTATCTTCTTTCATAATCCTCAAACGTATATATAGGAGAGTATGCGATAAATCAATATACTCGTCCGTTAACCCACTGATGATAAATTCTAAAGGTGACTCATCGTTAAGAACTGAGATTGGTTTGAAGTGTATGTAGTGGCCTTTTTCTATGCTCGTTTGAGTTGGTGGAATAGAAAATAAATCTAATTCAGATTTTACACATTCACACGAATTATTATGTAGATAAGCCATTTCAGCTGAAAATATCTTGTCTGATGCGTTTGGCTCGCGACTTGTCTCGTTTGATTGCGGACTTTGAATGGCTTTTTCTTTTACGATTATCGTTTTTTATACCATCTCCACTCATAGATTTCATTTTTTTAACCATTTTATGGCCGATATTTTTAGTTGTCTCCTCGAACCTGTTTTTCAACGAATCTCTAATAGGTTTATCCGCAATTACATCATTCAAAAAGTCGCTACCGCTCTTAAGTACTTCTTTACCGACGGCCTTTGTACCAGATTTGATTAGAGGAAATGCCATCCGCCATAATCCTTTGAAAAAACTTCCTAATCCATGCCCTTTCTGATAATATTGACCTCTGTATATCGACCCAATACCGCTCCCCGCCTGATGCATGTAATAATCGTGATAAGGGCAATTACCACCACCACTTAATGAACGCATAATTTCAATATTAATAGTACCGTGTACTTGAAACGTTCAATGGCTAATAAAGATTTTATACATATATACGTACTTATATACTAGAATAAACAACTAGCAATTTATTTTTCACATTTTTATTATACAAATATGTTTTGAATTATTACAAATCAATTCTCTTAAAATGTAATTTAATACTAGAAGTTCCATACATGAAAGGTATACTCTCTCCGGTTTCAGATCTTATGTCGATTTCGATGTTTTCAAATTCCCTTTTTAGTAGTGGTACATAATGAATGGAATCGAATATTTTTGCTTTGGATGCACCATAAGTATAATTTGAATTATCGATGGGTACGTTTCTCAATAATTTCGTAGAATAATCACCAACGTATTGTGGTTCAATAAGATCACAGTAAACAAACATCTGACTGGGTAATCCTAGTAATACATTAGCGGGGTGAATACTCTGCTTGCTTTTGCACAAGTCCTGTTCAGGTTTGAATCCCAACTGCAAAGCTAATTTTGGTGAAAATGATAGGCACGTCAGTTTCGATCCGGTGAGATTAACCAGTACTTGTTTAGTAAGTTGATCGTAGGTAAATGTTATTTCCTTCTTGAATTCGGGTGTTTTATTCAGTGCATTCACGATACTCTCGATATCATTATAAATATTAGGTTTTATCCGTGTTTTAGAACGGTCTAATAACGGGAGTATTTTGTAATAAACCCTGTTTTGTTCACTAGTGATTGTTTGCAAGGAACAAGGATATTGAAACTCTGCTAATCCTACAGCCCAGGTACCTTCTAAATGAATTGAACGGGGTAATTGTGTAACGAAATGGGATGTTTTATTTTCGGGAAAATAAGACATTGAACTATTGCTCAGAAGCGTAACGTAAAAGTCGTCAGTCATTTTTTTAAAACTTCGCTCTCGGCAACCCAGCTAGAGAATTTTTCGGGATAACCAACCCACGATACGTACAATTCGCGTCTGCCATTCCTCACTCTCTTTTTCAGTATTTTATCTATTTTGAAAATATCGTTTTCACTATAATTGATTTTCTGTATTTCAGGTTCATAAAAAATTCCTTCAATCATTTCACCCATTAAATCGCAAATTTTGTAAACAACAGGGGTTCTTTCGACAACTTGCGCAATTTTGAATACTTCAACCGTCCAGTTATTTTCGTAACCTTTCTCGAAAATATGTTTGTATTTTGAGATACGCACATAATCACCCTTCTTGTATTTTGGTTTCTTAGTTTTTGTTTTCTCATACTCCCCATGGGTATTTTTATATACTTGTAGAATATTATCGGCATTAACATCCTCGGGAGCCATTTTTATAGTTCTATGAGTGCTCTTGTTATAAGAAGCGACGAGATCGTTTAAAACATCTATATAACGGTGTGAATTTGCATAAGTAAAATATTTGAACATTTTCGATTTAATTGTTCTGTTAAACCGCTCGATCACTGCTGCTTTAACCTGAGGATTCGTAGCAACGAAATGATTGATATTATATTGTTTCCACACTGCATGTTTTATAAATTTTCCTAAAAACTCTTTACCTGCATCAGTTTTCATATTTATTGGAATTCTATCGGACTCTGTGAAAATATCAATGAAACTTTCAGCAACGTTTTTAGCTGATTTTGATTTCAACGGTTTAACCCATGCATATTTACTGAAAACATCTATAACAGTCAGTAAATATTGATATCCGTCATTGAATTCGGCTAATGATTTCAAATCTACCAAATCAGCCTCGAATAAGTCATCAATATTATTCACTTTGTACTTATTCATAGGAAAATTTTTTCTGACATTTTTATGAAGCGTGTATGTTTCCTGCCCCTGTAACCATTCTTCGATATCCCGTGATGTGAATTTTCCACGTAAACTTTTTTGCAGCTTTTGAACGCCTGCGAAACTCGAAGGATGTTTAACATCATAATAAAGAGAATTCATGATTAATTATGGATATACATAGGAATCCCACACAAGTTTTTTCTTTTTCCTACGTGTATTATTAGGAGTTGAAGTATCTGTAATTTTATCTGCGTCAAAGTGTACCGACTCATCTATTTCTTTGAGGGTTTTATTCAAGCGATCTATAGGTGTCTCTTCTTCGCCAACTCTCCTCTTGCTCTTTATAGTGTTGTAATAATTTGATTTCGTAAAATTGTCGAGTGTTTTGCTCAAAGCATTGTAGGACTTGTCTAAGCCCTCATCCGATCTATTTCGCAGTATCTGTTTGTATTTTACGTTACCTATTAGTTCTAAGGGAATATTAATATTCTTTAAAGCGTCAACATAATGTTGCCATTCATACGCTTCGGCTTGTTTACGAGGTCTAACCGTGTCATTTATCAGATCGATAATATTCGCTCCGTGTAACAATCTCCCATTTATAGTAACTACACCTGTTTTATCCCAAGTTATCAAATCTGTATTTTTCAGCATATTTATCAGCAATTTCGCTTTATTGTGTAACGTTTTAGGAACAGTCTGCAATACATCATCTACGATGGCATCTTTCGAATTGTTAGATGTATTGTTTTCAGTAATTATAGGTATCTTTAAAGGATTTCTATCTGTCTGCGTAAAATGTAAATATCTTTGAAGCACTTGCTGGTATTTTTTCCATTTCTCCTCGTCGGGTATATCACAATTCAATATAACAATCATCTCACTATCTAACTTTGACGCGGGCTCCGAAGGTTTGCTGTTATTTTTCATTCTGCTAAATATTTCATGATCGATAACAACCATTTTCTTTGTGTGATCCATAGTTATTTTATATTACGAGAATAAAGCTTGAAGTGCCCCCGTTAGTAAAGGAGTTAATATCAGAGGTAGTAAAGCGCCGCCTCTCTGAAGTAATATTTTCTTCTTCTGTTTGAAATTACGTTTATCTGTTAAATTTCTCAATGTTTTTTTATGTTTTCGAAGTTTTGATTTCTGCGCTGTGTTCAAAGGGACGTTACCTCGCAGAATATTATGAACGCATTCACAAATACTATTTATAACGGCTGTATCAGCGTTTTTCAAAACTGCCTTACGTTGTTTAGGTGACGAGTTCGCTAGAAATCGAAGCACCTCTTTATTAGATTTGATCAGACGACTCATCATCAACGAATGAGTTAATATTATTTAAAGTTAAACTATTTATACCCTACTTAGGTTGGTAGATAATACAAGGTTGTTCGTTTGGAAGTATATTCGTGCGAACACGAAAATTTTCAGGTGTTGATTGTTTCAAATCTATCAGAATGTATCCGTGAGGTTTAGACGTTGCATCATTATAAGCTTCCTGAATGAATTTTGTATTTTCAGGATAAAGTTGACGGGCCAAATGCATTATTTGAGCTTTATCTCGAGGGTTTTTGAAATATACTATATAGTTTGCGTTCAAAGAAATATCTCTCTGACCTCTACCTTGATGAAATAAATTTTGCGTTATGAAAATTACGCTTAAATTTCTGTGATGGCATCCTTTTGTAAATATATTCACAATTTCTTTATTTGTCTCAGTCATCATATCATCTATTACGATTAAACTATTCTGACTACCATCATAATCTTTCAAACACGGTAGACCTTGTTTATATTTTATATGAAAAGTTTTTTCCTCTTCAAAAGTTGGTTGCCATTCATCGTAATAATATACGATATTAACTATTGGTTTATCACACATGTAACTTAGGTTTTCTAAAAATTTATAGGTGAACACTGTTTTCCCCGAGAATGAGGGACCAGCTATAATGCAAGTAAAGGGGTGTTTAAATTTCAATTCCATTTTTATGAATAATTTAGTGTTTCGACCTAGCAAGTTTGTAATGAACTGAGTAAATTTTCTGATTAAGTTTATTTTTATATAATACATTTAATCATATTTATATACAATAATATATCTACCAACTTACACTATCCAATACAATATTCTTAATATTGTAATAATATTTTACAAGCAATTCATATATATGCGGTGAGTCATTGTAACTCAATTTTATGAATTCAGCACAAGTTTGTATATCGATTACACGTAAATGTTGCTTACGCATTTCAGTGAGAATGAAATCTGCTAAATAATCAATTGTGCAATACCTGGTAAAAATCACACGATTTTGTAAAGACCAGCCCACCCCACGTTGAATAACTCAGCGACGGGTTTCATCCGCTTTTGTGAGCGTCAACCTTTTGTGTGTGTTTTCTTAGAAATTTTACCTGCACCCATTGAATAACTAATGTCAGGGGTGGATTTCATACGATTTACGAATTTTGGTCTAAATTTGAAGAAAAATTCAATTCTCACGACCCTCAATCATTAGTTAATACGGTCCTGCCTCTAACACCTGCCCCAAACACCTGGTCTGACAATAGATCCGGTATAACAAAAGACTGTACCGCACACCTGCACATAACAATAGGAACAAAAGACCTGGCACCCCCCGTCGTGATTTAATGGCTTTGGGTCAATGACAATAGGAACACCTGTCCCCAAACAAAAGACCGGCCATGATTTATGACCTTGAGCTGTCATCATCAATCAATTTTAATGGCTCTGGGTGAAGCTCTTCTACTATTATTTACCCTGACAGCATAGGGCTCCGCTGTGCCATAGTAAAGAATGTATTTACGCCTCGGGGCGGCAAACCTCCAGCTTAATACCGACAAATGTGAGTTCTGCAAGAAATCTCTCAAATACCTGGGACATGAAGTAACCGCCGAGGGTATTCGAACCGACCCCGAGAAAGCCCGAGCCATAACCGAACTCAAGGAGCCCACCACAGTACAAGCTTTACGCCAATTTCTGGGGATATGTTCATGGTACCGTCGTTTCATCCCGAATTTCTGTCAGATCGCTTCATCACTAACGAGCCTACTCAAGAAAGGCAAGCGATGGCATTGGAATGCGAAACAACAGACAGCCTTCGACGGTCTAAAAACCTCGCTAACACAGGCGCGTCTGTAAGCATAGATTTAGTCGGTCCCCTACCCCGATCGTCCGAAGGAAATCTTCACATGATTGTATTCCATGACCGTTTCACCCAATGGACTGCCTGTAAGCCAATTCGGAAAGCCACTGCCAATGCCGTCTCTTAATCTTTAGTGGAAGAAGTGATATCTCGTTTTGGATATCCACCCACCGTCGTGACCAATCAAGAAACCCAATTCAGTGGCCAGGTTTTCCGCACCTTATTGGAGGATTTTGGTGTGCAACATCGCTTCACATCGGCATATAAACCCCAATGCAATCCAGTGAAGTCAAACAGGGTGATTAAGACAATGGCAGCCCAATTGAATACCGCCAAACAAGAATCCACGGACTACACACCAGCATTTCTTAATTTTGGACGAGAATTTGACCTTCCAAATGCAGTACACCGGACTGTGGAAGACGACGCCGAGACCGTTTCGAGACTCCGATGATCCGACCGAAGCGAATAAACTAAGCGATCGTCTGCGACAGCTACGAGACAGCTTCCGCATTGTCCAGATCTGGCTAGCACAAGCATATGAGCGACAGAGTCATTACTACAACTTGAGGCGACGTGACTGGCGCTGTCACATAGGCGATCAAGTAATGAAACCATCAATCAACAATCAACAAGTAATGTGACCATCAGCTATCTAACGCCGCGATAGATTTCGCGGCTAAATTGGCACCCAAATATTCTGGTCCCTACACGATCAATCGGGTAATCTCCCCAGTGGTGTACGATCTCACCAGCGACAACGGGAAAAAGCGCTCAGGCAGGTCCATATCAAAGACCTCAAACCGTATAATAACCAAACCGAAATTTTTCTTTGAGATACCGACAAATAAATGGCGCCTCCGACAAAAGCCAATCCATTTGACCGATCACCGCCGAAAACGACGCCCCTCATGGCTTTAACCATGAAAGAATGGAGGGCCACCAAGAAAAGACGTCCCAATATTCGCGGGGACAAACGGGCGCAGCCACTATCGCCCCCACATCCCCACATAAACATTATCAGCCAGGTGATAATTCCGGCACCTGGACTACAAGATCGTGGGACCGCCCCTCCGAAGACCCATAACAAGAAGCGCGAGACCGTCGGCCCCACCCCGTAAACGTCGATCCCATCGTGGAGTCCTCCATTTCTAGGCGGCCGACAAGGCCCATGAGGGTTCATGGGACTAGTAAAACACCCACGGTTCGCAATGAAACGAGAGAAAGATTATTGATAACATTTGGTGCGCGAGTGGAAAGTTTCTAGACCTCAACTGACCGAAGAACAATTCTTTATTTTTCCTCTCTCTCTTTTTCGTGGTTAATTGTTATGATGAATACCCTTTCCGTTAATTTTTTTTGATTATTAAAATTTTATTTTTTCTCCGAATGCCTTTTACCTACCTGCCCCATCTTTGCTTTCAGAATATGTAATTTTCTTAGTTAATTGATAGGGTTATGTTAAAAAAAATTCAATTAAGTTACACCGAAATGCACAAGAAAGAGCCAACTCTGTTTGCTCTTTCTTCCCGAAGAAGTAGGGGTGTGTGACAAAGCACTTTTATTTTTCAAAAATCCTGTTTGTTACTGAATTTCAATAAGACCATTATTAACACAAACCAGTTAAATCGAATAGTTTATCATCACATTATCATTGGGAGGCGGGAAAAATTATTTTCCGGGTTAATAAACACAGCCAGGTCAAAGGACTGTACTCAACTTTAACAAAGACTGAAACTAGTCTTATTTAATTTAGTAGAATGTAAAGACGTATTTTCATTCATAAACAACTTTTTATTGAGTTAGTTATACTTCTAAAGAACGATAACCAACAATTCTCAAGTGATAAATCAATCAACGTTGCAATGATAAAACAGATAACACAGCTGAATATGATAGAAAAAAAATGATTGAGAATGCACCAGCCTTATCCTTAAGAAAAAGAGATGGACATATCACATGTGAGACAGAAGAACCTTCAACTTCAAAAAACAAAAATGGACAAAACGTTAGAGAGATAGGAATAGTGGATATTAATCAAAACAACATTGAGAGAGAAT
The DNA here is from genome assembly GCA_030704885.1 of Cynegetis impunctata. Lineage (NCBI taxonomy): Eukaryota > Metazoa > Arthropoda > Insecta > Coleoptera > Coccinellidae > Cynegetis > Cynegetis impunctata. Next base: position 148,266 of record JARQZK010005109.1, on the reverse strand, counting down.
GTGAGATATGAAACCACATTTTTGTAAAAACATTCCATCTGTTGTCTACTGTTTTAATAAGGATTTTTTTTTAGATTCAAATGGACATACCACAGGTAAGACAGAAGGGCCTTCAACTTAAAAAAACAAAAATGAACAAAATGTTGAAGCGATTGGAACAATGGATATTAATCAAAATAACAGTGAATGAGAATGTGAGATATGAAACCAAATTTTTGTAAAAACAGTCCATCTGTTGTCTACTGTTCTAATAAGGATTTTTTTTTTAGATTCATGTTATGAAGATCCGTTTGCAGGTTCTGACTCTGATGAAGATCCCAACTACATTGAATCACATTCTACTTCCGATTCTACAGGGAATGAGGTTATAGAACGCCATAGAAGGAGAAAGAAAACAAGCGATGCTCTGAAGATTGTGATAGAAAATAACGAGAGCGGTGAAGCAGAAGAAAATAACCAAAAAGGTGAAGTAGAAAGCGGAAACGTTTGGTAACAACTTGAAAAAGAAATAAACAACGACAGCTCAGGTTTGAAGGTAAAGAACACTTCTCTCAAAAAGGAAACATTGTGAGAGGTAAAGCTGTTAAACCAGTAATGTGTAAATGTCATTACAACTGTAATGAAAAATTCAGCATGCACGAAAGAGAACAAATTTTTAATGACTATTTATCCCTTGAAGATGATAGGTTAAGGTCGAGCTTTATCAGTAAGTGTATTGCAAAGAATGTGCCAAAAAGGCGGTATGCAGTAGTTGATGAAACCAATGCTTTTTCAAAAAGAAAATATACCTAGTGTACTATTTGACATCTTCGATAAGAAAACAAGTACGCAAAGAAAAATTTCCCGGCGCTTTAGATATTTCAGGAAAAAAAATCGAAACCGTGATGAAAAAGACCCTAGAAACTGGAGTTGTAGAAGGAGACAAAAGAGGTTTCAACCCAGCCCCAAATAAAACCGTAGAGAGATAGTACTAAGTCACATAAATTCAATTAAAGTAGTTGAATCACACTATTGTAGGACTTCTTCTAGAAGGATGTATCTCCTGAAAGAGTTTCAAATCTGAGACGAAATATAGAGCCTCAAAAATAAATGGACCATCATTGAATTTGTCCAAGATATAGTTGAAATACCCTTATCTGACTCTCACACATAAGGAAGAATGAAGTATTTCACAAACTGTTGACAAAAAAACATATTTCTATACACCAACACATGGAAAAAAGGACGTAGGTGAAGACTATAAAACACTTACATACGAAGAAGATGAATATCAGTCATCTAAAGAGGGCGAAGGTGATTATTATCAGCCATCCATATATGATGAATATGCAGGTTATCAGCCAACAACAGATAACAAAGATGAAGATTATCAGCCATCCACAGAGGATGGAGATAAATATTCTCAGTCACCACTCATCCACGAAGATCATGATTTTCAGCCATCTATTGATGTTGGACAAGGTTGTATACCAACTATAGGTGAAAAACTAAATGTTAACAAAGCTGGAGTTCATAAACGAAATCAATTTTTTTTGGAGAAGATGAATAATTTATCCATGAATGAAAGTCCAGTTGGTGGAACTATAAGAACCACACAACATTTGTTGAATACAGTAATTCTGGTACAAAAAATATAGTTGCAAGTATTATCACAAGCTTGTGGCGAAACTTGTGAGACATATTGGAACAGTCCATAAAGATGTGAACGAAGTGAAAAAGCTATTTCTAATTTCATGAGTAAAAAGGAAAAAACAAGTCTTTAGGAGCATCTGCAAGAGCAAGACTAGATATGATTAAAACTATATGAGCTAAGGGAAATTTTCAGCACAATATAAAGTGTTCAGTTAATGATGATTTCATTCTTTGTAGGAGACGTCGAAAGAAGAAAGCTACAAAAACTGTTTCTACTTTTCCTGTTTGTCCAATGTGCAAAGATTCATCTTTTATATCCATTTTACATAAGCATTTTGAGAAATACTCAGGACATTCCTCAAAGTACAATAGACAAGTACTACAATCATTGAGTTATGAAACCATAGGAAATATGCATGAGAAAGCAGAATCTCTGTTGAGAAAGAAAGGAGTTATTCGATTTGATTTTCCAGTGACAAAACTAGATAATAAAAATGAGGCAGTGAAACCAAACTCACATGTTTCTGGATAGCTGATTAAATATAAAAAAAGATTCAAGGCAAAAACATCTGCAGGAGAATTCATGCATCTTTATAACTTGAAATATGGAAAAATTATCAATTAAGCAGTACTGAAATCACAATCTGTAATGAGGATTGAAAAAAGTCATTTTACCCTTATTGAAAGATATTAAAACATTACACAAATAGCGAGTAAAAAAAGGTTCAATTTCAAAGTGTGGAAACAGCATTTGGAAACCACACTCATTTCAATTCAGCTTTTAAATAGAAGAAGAGCAGGAGAAATCGCGACTGAAATTGATTCACTAGAAATCTCTTGGAAAAATTGATGACACATCAATTATTGTTTCAACTTCGGAATGAAGCCGTGGCAGAAAAACACTCCTATTGAAGGAAACAGGTGAATTATTCAAGTACTGTGTTCTAGTTGTTCATATTAATGTTTCTATTCATTGAAATCAAATAAAGGCGCAGTGAAACTACTGGTGTCGGACCACAAACATTTAAACTGAAAATATGAAAAAATATTAAAAATCGGCAGGCAGATGGCCATAAAAATATACTGGACGAATACGAAGTGATACTTGAAAGTCTTAAAACTGATGGTAGTATACGGGCACATTACGTTTCTGCTATAGAAGATGGAATAAAAGTGAGTACACCAAATAGAAAAAACAACGAGGAAGATGTTCAAGATCAAGAATCGGGTTCATCAGGCATGGATGGTCAAGATGGTCAAAGTACAGAAAATTCTATGACGTTAAAGAAAATACCATGGAGAGCCGTAAAACAAAAAAAATTACAAGGGTCCAGTCTCAAAGGACCCGAGGGAAAGTAATGAGTAAAATCAAGATTTTTCCAATTAATTCAAATTCGGAAATTTTTTTGTGAGTTAAGCTAAACCGAACTTTTTCTGTTCTACTAACTGTGGGGACGACTGATTATTTGGAGATCATTCTAGCATATAGATATGATGTAAAAGTTCCGGGCAGAAATCCTTACTTGTTTGGAATTGCCGGAGGAGTAAGGAATACAGAGAAATGGCCACGTGCATGTGATCTCATGAGGAAGTTTTCTCTGCAATGTAGTTCTCATATGCATTTCTCTTTCAAGGGAACTCTATTGCGAAAACATATAGCTACTTGTTGCATTTCACTCAATCTTACTGATGAAGAAATTGATGATTTATTCAAATTCATGGGGCACGATAAAAACATTCATCTCGACATTTACCGCCAGCCTATAGCAACAAAAGATATTTTACAATTATCTCAATTACCTCAAAAGGACCAAGGGATACAGTTTGTTCGACTTGGGGGCCCATATCGAGTCGGAAGTCAGGTCATAACAATAATATCATTGGAATATGTACTACCAATATTTTTTGCTACCCTAGTCCAGGAGCCGAGGCCCCAAAACATGACTAATTTCTATAGAATAATGGTATAAGTCGTAGCCTTCAAGCTGATTATCAAATTGTTGAATCTGCCATTCGAGAGCTGCTGGAGTAAACAATGACGGCCATTTCAAAACGAGAAGAAACGGTGAAAATTGACTAATTTCTAGCCGCAATACCAGGAGCCTGTTTCTCGAAAGTATTAGTTTACTAGTTTATGAGTTAATAGCTGTCAGTGTAAAAACTAATAGTGCTGCTAACTTACGTTTCTCTATTTATTTTTTCATGAGTCGTGAATCAAGTAGATATTTTTATGAGTTCACGAGTTTCAAACAAAAATTGGTTGTCAAAGTCCAAATAAACTCTGTAACACAACTTCAATTGCCGAAATGGTGAAAACGAATAAAGATGCTAAAGTGGCACTACTTAGGAAGATATAAGAGGAAAAATCTTTTTTGTTCGCTGCTTTTACGGACAAGATAACAAAAGAAACAAAATGCAGTAAATGGCGGAGCATAGCAGAAATGGCAAAATTTTTGTCCTTAATTCCACAAGACAAAGATTATTCATACGTTAGAGATACCATGTGGCCTGATATAAGGAATGCAACTATGGTAAGATGTATTTAAAGATTTAGTTAAACGTTTTATGCTTTGAATTTAATGAGTTTTTGATTAATAGAAAAAATTAAACAACTCAAAAAAGACTGGGGCTAGCGGAGGAGGCCAAACTAAGTACGATTGACGATCTAGTATTGGACATATTAGGCAAAGGATCGCCAGTGGTTATTGGATTGGGCAGAAGTGATTCATTGGCTGAAGTTCCAACGCAGCATAAAATGTTTTACTATTAACCATTAAAATATGTTGCCAGTTTCGAGAAACGCTCTCTATTAAAAATCACTAATATTATTAGTTCCCTGACTATTATTAATAGTTATGAATGCTTTATTCTTCGATAAGAAATTCAACGAAATTTCCTTCAAATCGGTGAAGACCGAGGCCTTATATCTAAGATTCACTAATGCCGATCTGAACTTTGTAAAAAGACTAGAATTGACAACATCAATCGATTAATGATAATTTATTTTTAGACGAGCAGGCGGAAAATTGAATTTTCCACACACATTTTAGCGTGGAAAATTAATTTTCCCGCACCGTGTGGAAATAATTTTCCCGCACCGTGTGAAAATAATTTTCCACATCAATATGTCAAATTAATAATAAGCCGGTATGGTGGTTGCGAAATGCTTTAGTTACCATATGTAACTAACCAGCTATTTACTTTCATTTTTGTTTGTTTATTGTCAGAAAACTGTCAGTGCCTTTCTAAAATATTTTGCTTGTGAATAAGTGAATCCTTATCAAAAATGAATATTTGTCTCGAGGGAATCGATGACAATACAAGCGAGGGAGTTCCCGATGAGATTCTTCTGGCTGCAGAAAATGTGAAAACGGACCTGTTATCAGAAAAATCAAAGAGACGATATGAAAAAGAATACGAGATCTTTTGCAAATGGAGCGTAAGGAAAGGCATCACAAGTTTTGATAAAGAAGATATTTATTTAGTGTATTTTTCCGAATTATCTGCATCCTGTCAACTATCCACACTCTGGTCAAAATATTCCTCACGCTCGTAGAAAAACTATTGTACATAACAATTGCGGAAAATGTTTTTCCGCACTCGGCTGCTTCACGGCAGACTCGTGCGGAAAAATTAATTTTCCGCAAGTGTTAGGTAAATAGCTATTCTATAAGAGAGGAAATTATTTCAACCCCGCATTATCAATTCATCGAACCTCTGAATTAGTATTTCGAATTTCAAATCGAAAATTTGAAAAAAAAAATCGAAGTACGGTTATACCGACAGGCATGCTGTAGAATTTGCAATTATACATTCGAAAAGCAAGAATAATATTCATGTGTTGCAGTTTCTATATTTTCATCTAGTCGTGATACTGAACATGCATGGAATACACAAGTCGACGAACAAATTAAAAAATAGAAAGAAGTCTTGAATATACAACTCGATACAGTGATTACTTTAACCGGTGCTGGCATCGCGCTCCGCAGCCATCGAAAAAGCATACACTAAGACGAAAACCCTGGAATTAACATGAAGATTAAAAAATAAATAGCTAGACATAGTCCTACATTATATATTTTGGCGAATAAAACAAGATAAGCAATTTTGAAAGAATGCAAAGAAGCGAAGTTTTATACACTCCTTCCTGATTCCACCACTGATATTTTGATCAAATGGCAATTATGTTGAGGATTCATTTGCTTCAAACAGGAAGAGCGTTATCCAGTTGCCAAAATCTTCTTGATTTATTATTTGAAAAATACGAATCAAACAAGGCCCTAATATATAGCCAAGGGTACAACTATTTTGCCCACTCAATTCGACGCTGGAATAACTTTTAAGACGCTACATCAAATTTGTTTGGTTAAATTCTCGAAGATATGGAAAAAGACATATTTGAAACACGTTACGCGTACGAGAACGAAGAAACTGAAGCAGAGCTACCAAACCAATTTGAAACAGAAAAGTTTGAGTACTCCGCGATCGACATGGCGCTACAAAGCCGAGGAGCGAGTTTTATTCAATTTTAAGAAAAGCAGGGGATGACATTCTAGCGCCGAAGACAATATTATCTTTGATGGATTTCACCTTCTACCTAAATTCATTATGGTGGAATTCTGTCCATAAAATCATCAATACGTCTCAATTGATATTAAAAAGTTCAAAAAACGATTGTTTCATCGCCCAGAGGACACTAGAAACATGTTTGGAAAATTTAAAACAAATGAGACACGAGGAAACATAAAACATAGAACTAGGCTATGATGAGGTAGGTTTTTCGGTACAGCGAGAAGAACGCGAAGCAAAGCAACCCACGCCGCTCTAGAAGCTGCCGATAAACATAGAATTGAATAGTTTGAGGCTTGTAACAGAATGTGTAGCGAACTATCACAAGGGATTGAACTAGTTACTGAAATTAATGATATATTTAGATTTTTGGCACCAGACAGATTAAAAAAATTGATATTGAACTCCTTAATGTACTTAAAAAGCTAAATGAAAAATACAAATTCATAAATGATGATTTGAAAAGTGAAATCGAATTCTTTCAAGAAGTGTTTGCCACAACTGGACCTTCACCTAGAACTGGTCCGTATCACATTACTTGAAATTCAGATTGATGAAAAATCTCGAAGAATGCTTTCCAGAATTTGTTGTCGTTCTGAGAATATTTTCAACGCTTCTAGTCAGCACAGCCAATGTGGAAAGTGTTATGAGTTCTTCAAAATACATCGAGCAGCTTATAAGGATTACAATAACCCATGGGTGATCACAGCATATTTTATGTCGACACGAAAATAGTAGAAGCATTGAATTAATAAGCAATTTTTTTGCAAATGTAGAGGTTTAAAGGAGCGTCATATTCTGTTGTAATATATTTATATATAGGGGAGACCAGACTTCCGTCAACTCACGTCAGTCAGTCACAGACAAACTTGTCACTTGTTACGAAGTTTTGTGTCAAATAACGAAGTGCTCTAAGGCGAGTAAGTAAGTTTCAAAAATATTTTCAACCAAAAACCATATATGTAATATTGAATTTCAATAATTAGTGTTGTGTACACTGTTCTATATTTTAGCTTAGAAATGACGAATTTTATTTTTAAATATGTCACTTGGGGTAAAACAATTGGGGCATAACGGGATACTATCCCATCTTGCCCCGTCTCTACTAAGAATGTTGTATCTTTTTGCTTCGAAGCTTTTTTTTCAGTTAAGATGGTCCGCAATTACATACGAATAACAGATCGAGCGATATGGAAAGAGTATGATATAAGAAGAGCAGTCTACGACGCTTTTTCTGAGAAAATGGGATTTCCCAGAGTCTTAATCACTTATAATGTGCCTAAATAAACTTTAGAATAAAAATCTCCGTTTTTAGTCAGCCCGGAAAATATTGTAGCAATTGGCGTCCGAAATTAAGATCGTAGCGCCGGAACGGCTAATATCGGTACTAGAGCATGGGCCATTAGCTGTTTCTTTACATTGATTGGTAATGGTAATAACACAATGAACCACTAGAAAATACGAAGTCCAAAAAAACACAAAATATGAAGCTAAACGTTCGAAAACTCAAAATGAAATACCATAATGGTATTTCATTTTGAGTTTTCGAACGTTTAGCTTCGTATTTTGTGTTTTTTTGGACTTCGTATTTTGTAGTGGTTCGTTGTGTTTAGAGTGAGGACAATATTATCTCTGTTCAACAGTAGATAACCTACCTACATCAAGTTGAAATTTACACTGAGTTTTTATCATTGAACATGAAAATCAATAATAAAACAAAGTAGAGGACGAATAAACTAATTGGTTGAAGGAACTATGTAAACCTCATGAAAAGGCTGTATGATAAAACACCTATTTATTTAAAAAATAAAAAAACTTTCAAAAGTTTCAAGAAAACATCTCCGACATGTCTACTTTCATTACGAACTGAAGAATTTTTGAGTATACTGGACAAAATTAAGTACTTACCAGCAAAACTGAAAGAAACAACATGAAATAAAAGAAGAATTAATATGAATACTCTGCTTGAATTATTTGAACGTAATAAGTTATTATATTTTGTGAATTTTTCAGACGTATAACAGCAATCCTAAAAGTACGCTGGACTTCTGAGAGTCTGGGTTTTTTGATAGAATCTCTGTTTTCCTGATTATATAATTGAATATTTTAGTTTTTACCTAGCTATAGAGTCAAGATTTATTTCATATTCTTGATGTTATGATAAACTGTTATTTTGGTTGTGCAAATGAAAATCATTTGTTATTATTATTTCAATAGTATCTCTGGTTGTTACATGAAATAAAATACAATAATCTAGAATCTCTGGACGATGGTCCAGGTTCAGATTCCGATAAAAGTGGAACATTTTTCGTTGGAATAGCATTGGACTTCAAAAACTCTACGTTTTCGGTTAGCTGAAAATTGCACATCATTAGTTGGTATAATTCTATATGGAAAAATCCACAAACTTACTGCAGGGAAAAAAATTATTCTCAGTAAACTGTAAAGAACAACTCTCTTATGTTCAGACATTTTTTTCAATCTTCAAGTTATGAATCCACACCTTTCTTCTGTCCATCATTTCCTTGTTTCCCAACTTTGTTTGGAATGCAACTTTGAAATGTCCAGCTTCCGGAAAGGTATGTAAGCTATATTCAGTTTTTTTTTGCCCAAGATGAACAATAGAATACACAACAATAGTGATTCATCTCTTCTGAACGTTTGTAAACGATCCAAAATACAATTAAAACTCAACAACTTCTCATATAAAATACACGTAAACAGGTGTAAACAAAGAAATCTATCTCCCATGCTCTAGTAATATTCGACACCGGTAGGGGGCGTATCGCTTATTATGTTTTTCCAATACCAGAAGAAATTAGGACTCAAGAAAGGAAGGCTAGAAAACAAAATAAAGGTACAATACTCATGGCTGCTCCTTATGAAAAAGGACTCTGTAAGAAAATAAAATGAAGAAGAATATCGAACAAAACACTGAAAGAAGAAACTTCGTAAGAAGACTGTAAGTTAAATACATGAGAAGAAGAAATAATGCAACAAAACTAATGAAAAACTAGGAAACCTACCTACTACCAGGCCATACTTATATGCCTGTAGATTCCGTCCATGCAACAATCGAGCGGCTTATTAAAAAACGTATCGTATGGGCTCCATCAGAATGGTGTACATTAATAGCCAACTCTCGTACCAAACCTAAACCGTTTGAAACAATTAAAATGGAATTCAGTGAGTTTATAGGATGGAAAAAGATATCCGATGAAGTATTAAAACCTAATAAATTCAAGTGTAATGAGGGAAATCCTATTAAAATAAGTGGAATTAAAAGTATTAAATTCGAGAAAGGCAATACAAATGTAGAAGTTCACTATTTATACAATTGCTAACATTACACTCATTTCAGGTTAGATTTGAAAGAAAAAAACCAAAAAGACTAGTTCTCCAAAAATTTTGAATTTACACCGCAAAGAAGAAGAATCTAATTGATGTTTGTGACAAAAACATAATTCCTCTCAGATTGCAACATGAGTATAGGTTGATGAGAACAACAGTTACCCCAGATAGACTAGCAGAATCTGATGAGGAAGACGAAGACGATTAGATAGTACTCTCCGGAACTTAACTTAACGGAGTGAATACACTGGTTCAGTGTGTTCACTCCGACCAAGAAGAGCTACCTGCAGATGGCAAATGTGATTTTGCCGAAACGTCGAGCAGACTTCAGCGAAGACGAAGCCCATACGCGGATACAAACCCGGGAAACCAGACAACCATATATATATATATATATATATATATATATATATATATATATATATATATATATATATATATATATATATATATATATATATATATATGTATGTATATATATATATATATATATATATATATATATATATATATATATATATGTGTATATATATATATATATGTGTATATATATATATATATATATATAGATATATATATATATATATATATATATATATATATATATATATATATATATATATATATATATATATATATATATATATATATATAATATATATATATATATATATATATATATATATGCATATATATATATATATATGTGTATATATATATATATGTATGTATATATATATATATATATATATATATCTATATATAAACCCATATCTGTGACATCAAAGGAACAAGAAGTGTTGCCGTATTTAATAGAAACGACAAAATTTTGCAGCATTGTGACCTTTTTCTTCGATTCAAATTATTTCATAGGGAGTAAGCGTAGCCCTATATTGGCATCAAATGTCATGTCTACACTACTAAAACAATGTATATCTCAACTTTCCTTAACTATTCATACAAGAATTACCATTCTTGTATGAATAGGTAGATGATCTTATATTATCGTTACCTAGTGATGGAACAGATGAAATATTGAAGGTGCTCAATAATTTTGAGGAACATATCTTTTACTGTGGAGGAGAAAGCCAAGAATAGCGTTTTTCCTTTGGTCAGAAGAACAGTCAGATCAATAAGTAAAATTATCGAACTTGACTGGTATCAAAAGAAGACTGCATCGGGAAGACAAATCCACTATAGATTAAGTCACAGTTGGAACAGAATCAATCTTATGAAGAGGATTATACACAGAGTTAGGTTCATTTTAAATTCAGATTATGCGAAGTCATCGGAATTTAGACTATCAGATATATTTTTGGGCAATGGATATTCAAGATCATTTCCTACTAATGCCTGCCATATACGCTACGGCAGACCGGAGAGGTCTACCTGTGCAGGTAGACCGGAGCGTATGTGGGAATAGAAATGTGCAGGTTTTTGAACCTGCGCAGGCGAATGGAGCAAGATCGAAAATCAATTTTATTTACGGTGTACCTGCACGTGTGTGCACGTATTCTGATCGCCTGCGCAGGTCGCGTTAGTTTTTTCTAAGGTCACACGTCAATGCATGAAAATGGCTCCATAAAATTTAACAAAAAAAGTTCTTGAAGAGTTTATTGAAATATATAGGACTCATTCATATCTTTGGCAAATAAAAATTAAAGATTACCATGATAGAGACGAGAAAGAAGCCGCTTATAAATTACTAATAGGCCTAACATGTTTCAGGAATAATTTTTCCATTGCTTGAGGTGAAGTGAAATAATTGCTGAAAATTTTAGGTCCTCATTACTTCTGCCTGTTGCAAGAAATCTCAAAGGAACAGTTAATTTTTCTAGAGGAGATATACTTTTTCTCATAACTGTTTCTTTTTTTATAATAGGAATAACCATTGTAAGTAATTTCAGGTATGTTTTTTCGTCCATTCTGGGATAATTTTTAAAATATTCAGGTTCGAATTTCAATTCATTTGATAAGTTGACGTGACTATAAGTTCACCTTTTCAATAGCCAAAGCTTACACCATTGTTTTTGCACCCTTTTTACTGTTTTTTCATATTTTTTCTTCAGAATTAACGCTAGGCCTATCAATGCCAGTGCGTTATCTTCTTCAATCAATGACATCCGGAAAAGAAATGAAACCCGCTACGGTATACCTGAAGGTCCCCATACACGTACACTGACCTGCGCTGGTATACCTGCACAGGTAACCTATCCGGTCTACCGTAGCGTAAATGGCGAGCAATAAAGTGCTATTCCGCAGAAGGCGCAGACAGCAGCAGCAGACGGCAAAATCACCTGCCGCGACGGAAGACGGCAGTACTTTGCACCATATATTTCTATGCGACCGATTCCGACATAAGACTGCAATAGCAGCGCAACTGACTCGTAGTGGCAGATGGCACTACCACAGAAACACAGTTCTGCCATTGAAGTTCGACATCATGGACATGTTGACAGATGACGAAACTGAAATTTTCATCAATCTATTATCTCAACATCATTGTTTATCTAATTGCAACAATCCTAATTATAAAAACACACGTATCAAAGAAGATATTTGGAAAGAGATCGCTCGAGAAATCAATAACATTAGGAAGTATTTTTATATTCATTTATCAACCTTGTATTATTCTGTACAATTTACATTTTACGATATTTCTCTGCCAAGATACTTCACCCAATTAGAACTAAAAAAAGTCTTTTATTTTGTCTCAAATTACTAAGCCTCCGGCATTAGCAAATTCATCAGTTCTCGCGATTCTGATCATATTATAAGATAGTTGTTCTTCTTCCTCGCAGTGATATCTTGTAATCTGCTGATTTTCACGAGAACCATCTCGTAATATATTGTGCAAGCAACAGGTAAACATTATTAAGTCCTCACAGCTTTCAGGTAAAATCGGTATGTAAAATACTCTTTCGTTTCCCTAGATTCTTATTATCGTATACATCAAGAATAGTAAAACAAGTATTAAATTTACCAAAACTAAAACTTGTTCCGATTTGTATGCCTCCTACTAAAATCTAGTTTCAAAGAATTGAAAGAGTATGTTGGGGAAATTGAACATGCCAAATTGCGTCGGATGCATCAACGGCAAGCATGTTCGTATAAAACCACCACGGCACATTTGATCTCTTTTCTTCAACTATGAAAAGTACTTCTTTATGGTGTTACTAGCCATAGTTGATTAAAGATACAAATTTATTGCAATTAATGTGGGGTCATATGGAACAGAGAGATACAGCAATATATTTCAAAAGTCGAAAATAGGAAAGAAAATACAGAATCGTACATTAAATTTTCCAGGACCAAAAAACTTACCGAGAACACATGATATTTTATTATATTTCCTAATTGAAGACGAAGCTTTTGCTCTTGATACATTCACGATGAAGCCATATTCTCAAAGGATTGCAAGACATGACTACCAGAAAGATGTTTTCAACTACAGGCTATGTCGTGCTCGACGTGTAGTCGAAAACGCTTTCGGCATTTCATCTCAAGTTTTTACTTTCTCCTATTGCCATGAATCTGAATAAATATAACTACATATCAAATAATATACAGAAATAAACAAATATTTGATATTATTGCAGGTGAAAACTGTAAAAAAGAGTGGAAGAGAATACGCGATGGTTATATGAATCTCAAAGGAAAAAATAAATTTCCCTTTGGATCAGAAGCTCCAAAAAACACTCGTACGAATTGAAAATCGTACAGATTATTGTCTTTCGAAGGCTGCGGTTATAGTGGATGCGTTTTCTGACGACCAACTAGTCGGACGTACACGTCAGAACTGATCGTCAGACAACGGTGGTTATAGTCAATGCGTATTTTGTTCTGTGTTTGCACCTAGACTGTCATTCTAACTTACATAAATCATGGATATCAACAATAATAATTTTGAAGAATATTATCAGTATGTAGAAAGTCCGCTATTAAAAGTTTTATTACTTCAATTATATCCTTAACGGAATTGAAGGAACTATATCTAAGCAGTCAAATTTTCGTGAATGTATATCAGCAAAAGAAAGACTAGCAGTAACTTTAGGTATGAAAGTATCTGCTACTTACGATTCGTATTCATCTCCTTGGCAATTTTATCCCATTTTTGACAGGAAATATCTCTATTATGGTAACATTTCTGTTTCATGTCCCATAAACATTTATTTTCAAAAACTAATGATCAGTTTTTCATTATTTATTTTGACGTTCGCACAAAGTCGCATGAAATATCAAAGCGTTTGAACGACTTCTAACGTCATCGGACGACCGATTCGCAAGCACTATAACCATAGTGATACATTATTATGTATTTGATTCATTCCTGCGACATCTGACGTGTACGTCCGACTAGTTGGTCGTCAGATAACGCATCCACTATAACCGCAGCCTTAGATGAAGATCCGCAGGAGAGGTCTACTATTTGTAGCGTAAACGATGAATCGGTGTCACTACAAAACAAGGCTGAAGAGTTCACAGAGTTGGCAGAGAATAATAACCAACAAGGGACTGATGTCACGCTTTCTGAAGCTAATACTCAGCAAGAGATTGCTAGCATGAATAAAAAATGCAATATACCTGATTCTCCTTACGCAGCAGACCTACAGAAAAAAATCAAGAAACGTCTTCGAAGCAGTAGGGATGATATTTTATCATATATGAGGGAAAGAGAAAATACACGACTAACTCGACTGCAAAATATGTCGGGAACTGATAATGAGTTCAGTTCATTTGCTATAGTCCGAGAGCCAGTGACAAAAAAAGTCGATGATCGCGATCCGGCTGAAAAAATTCCCAGAAACCCCAAAAAGTTCGAATATGTCACAAATGGGCGCCTGCCGGCTCAAAGCGGTTGCGTTATTTAAATAAAAAATGTTTATTGCTCAATTACGGAATCAAAATCCGTACAATCGCGATCCGGTCGAAATTTTCAGAAAACCTTGAAAAAACATTGTACATGACACATTCGGGTGCCTGCCAACCAAAATCGGTTGCCAAGTCCCGCCTGCCAATTTTTGAAAGTGCCAAAAAATTTTGAAAAATCGGATCATCGCGATCCGTTTCAAAATTCGTAGGCATATATTTGAAGGCATGAGAATTTCATTTTTGGGCGCCTGCCAGGTCAGAGCCCTTGCTTTAGGGTGCCTGCCGGCCTCCAAAGTGAGCGCTGCGCCGCCGTCTGGCCTCAGCGGTCGCTGGGAGCTCAATGCACTTTGTCGGGCTTTTATGAATGCAATGTACAGTCATGTCGTTTTTTAAACGTATATATGTATGCAATGTATGTATATACATATAATTAAAATATGTATATAAATATATATATAAAATATGTATAAAAATAAATTATACATGAAATTTTGAAATAACATTTAGAAAAGTGTATGAAAATATAAATTACAAAAATATTTATATAAAATCAAGTTTTAATAATAATTACAAAAATTAATAATATATATATATATATATATATATATATATATATATATATATATATATATATATAAACCAATTTTCATCAATTTTAATCAATTTTAATTATTTTTTGTACATTTTCTCACATCGTCGAGTGAAAGGTTTTGCAATAAATGAAAAAGTTATACAGTTTTGTTACTGGTATATTTATTAAGAAAGAACACTGAAAATTTTTCGCTTAATCGCTATAAACGTCGCTGTCACTGAAAGTTACGTCCTCTTCGAAGTTTTCGAGATCGTCAGTTTCATCTACGTTCTCTACATCCTCAGATTCGACATTTTCGGGTTGGATAACAATGCTTTTAACAAAACGTGGGACTTGTTCTCCCTTGAACCACGAAAACGTATATTTTCCACTTTTTTCGACCCATCCGTAATTCGTTGGGAAGAAATCGGTTGGGTTTTTTCGATGAGCATTACACCAAAGATTTGCAATGTACTTTGTGCGCAAAATTTGCTCTGAAAGTTCTGATTTACATGGTGGAATGGTCGCTCCATCGAAATTTGTCGCTTTTCTCATAAATTTTTCTGCGACGTCGTAAACTTTAAAGTTTTTATAAAAAATCGACGTACGTGCCTCGTTCACACTTGTGACGCCTTTGACGTTGTATATCTGGCAAACAAAATTTTCTACTGTTGTAACCGTCGAGTCGTCGATCGTTCCGTCATCACTTTCGCCGAGTTTTGCAAGAGCTGCCTGGAACTCCTTTGATTTTTGTAAAATTCCCAACGGTCTTTTTTTCCTTTTCGGTAAAAAGACGGATTAAAGTCGCATCCCGTTAATGCGTGGAAACCAGGCAGCGACTTGCAAAAATCGGGACCAAGATGCGAGTATAATTTCGTGACATCAATGTATCGTTGCGAATTGGCCACTCCGACATTCATCCAAACTGTGGTTCCATTTTTAACGTGATCCATATTTGCAAGCATTATAACGAGAATATCTGTATCAGAACACCGAATCATGACATTAAAATCCTCGCTTGAGTTGCAAATATGGTTCACGATTTGAGTGTCAGCTTCTTCGTGATTTTCACATGACAATTCATCGACAATTGTCGAAACAATATTTTCTTCCACAACTTCAAACTTGTGACACACGTCAGCAGTGACATAAAGTACTTTTGACTTGAAATTGCTCGCATACTCGTTTTTTGACCATTCTTGAATGAAAAAATCAATGAGAGCCTTTTTGAAATTGATATTTTTCAAGTCTTTTGTAAAATCAGTGCAGCGCTTTTGCTCGGGACCTGATATTCGGAATGAACGTTCTTCGGTGTTATCCCGAAGCAAATGCTCGTTGTCCTTGATGGATGGACTGAAGTAAGAGTCAAATATCACTGCGATCTCTTTTGATTTGTGGCTCAAAAAGACACTCAGACATTTGCTCGCAATTTTACCGTATTGTATTGGGATTTCTTTGATTGTATGTAAAACAAAAAATCCATCAATGACAACGAGGTCAATATTTTTCGGTTCGTTACTGGTAATTTGAGATTCCAATGATTTCAAAAGTACTGACTTATCGGTTTTGTGAATGGAACCGTCAACGTGACACATTGATAAAGGCATCGGTGTCAAAGGGTACTGGAAAACTTCATCGAGGTTCAACTTTTGATCTACTGCCACTCCTAAAAGCCTACCGAACAAATCCCTCTGCATTTTAACTTCCTGAACCTTTCCTCCGATGTTCATTTTTTTTTTCGGTTGGGCGTCGACGAATGTCAATACTTTCGCTTTTTCAATTGGTTTCTCGAATCTGGTTTCGTCGGAGCTACACTCCTCAATGAATTTTTCGCGCAACGCATTCCCTGTTTTTTCGACATCCACTAAACTTTTGTAAACCGAATCAGACACTGCTTCTCCACTGGAAATGTTGAAAAGAGAGTTTTTTGGAACATCAGGGTCAAAAGGATTGACGTTTTCTTCGATCGCAAACAAAAGTTTTTCGATTTGAGAATGACTTTTTTTTATCCTCGATTCCTTTAAATCACCAGAAACATCCTGCTTTCGCCTCAACGACAGATCCTGCATCATGTTCGATATAACTGAAGTTCTAAAACTATGGCTCTTGCACCATCTTTGCCTGGCTGCAATAGAGTTAGTTATGTGAGAAATTCCAGTCATTGAATTAGCAGCATCAAGGTTAATTGTCTCCTCCAAAATCAAATCAATCGGTTGAGTCGAGTGTGGTTTCGGTGTTCGTCGCACGCCAATGCCGTTTGCTCGCATTTCTTCCTCGAGACCAGGGTGAGTTTGCGTGACCTTGAGAAAGTTGTCCTGATAACGAGTCATCCAGCGAGCGTAATTTTGCTGATTGAACGCGAAAAAAAGATTCGTCAGGAAAGGAAGAATGTACAAATACATATCGTAATTTCGACGCCTAATGCTCGTTTGCAGTGTGAAATGATATTCCATCAATTTGAGGTAAGTCATGAAATATTGAGGAGTACAACCATGTTCCCCATTCATAGTTTCGTCGACGTAATTTTCGTACTTCCCCAACAACCACCGCACTCGTCGATTTTCAAGGACATTTTTTACCGACGACGTAGAATCACGAATTTGCGAAAGAGCTCGATAAATCTCGGAACCTTCTGAAACGTCAATGTTGCAAGTCTTCAAAAATTGTTGCCAATGTAATATCTGTAAAACGAGAGTCAAAAGAGTGTGCATTCTCTTGCACCTGTTGTAGTGTTTTCCTGAAATGAACCCCGACAGAGAACCTCCTGCAATAATTCCGCTGTCAATCATAATGTTAGTAATGCCACAATTTTCGATAAATTTTCCCACGGCTTTGAAATAAGCGAGATCGATGTGGAATGCACCAAAATGAATGAATAATCGATCGAAACGAGGCCTCTCCAGTGATTGAATTTGCAAAGCAATTTTCGCAATCGCAAGATCGTAAGTCACTTGAATGTATGCTTGTCCGCACTCCTCTGCTACCTGCAATGCCTGCTTCATTGTTTCAATAATGACTGACTTGTTGGCCGGGGACGCATTAATGGTCGTCATATATGAAACTTTTTGCATGTTGGAATAATCATCGAAAAGAAAGGTCTGGAAACCCGTCCACATTGGAGTCTTTGGAAGTTTAGCAATATGAGACAACGTCCAGAGATTGTACATTTTCTGCCATTGAGAAATGTCAAAGTTCGAAACAGAGTATCGATTCAGAGCGTCCAATGGAAGAAGTTCTTCATTGAACCTGGGCCTCTTTGAGTATTCTTCCAATTCGGGGGTGACCGGGTCGCATGTTCGTCGTCTTTTGCGTCGTTTTGAGCAGTCACGTTCAGCCAAAGGGGTGAATTCTTCATCACTTTCATTTTGCGACGAAGTTTCGCGAATGTCTTGATAAATGATTCCGACAGTATCATGTAGAGTTTCTTTCCCGGTCAAGCTATCAACGAATCGATCGAAATTGTTAAAAGCTAACCCTGTGCAAAGATATGGGGACTTGATCACGTCTTCAGGGCAAACTTGAGCTGTTTCTAGCGACGAAATAACAGCCTCGGTTTCAATCTCTTCGACTACATTATAACTGCATGAATGACCATAACGATTCATTATATCGATGATTTTCCTACTACTCGTCAAACTTTTCAGTGCGATTCCGAGTTGCATATGCTTTGCAGGTTTAACTTTACCGTTTGTAACCCCGAAAATAGCATCTTGAGCAAAAGAGCTACTCAATCTTTTACATTTTTCCCCAGAACGTCTACGTAAATTAGCCCCACTCAATAGTGTATCGTAGAAAATTTGCAAAGAGTCAGGAATCGAACATTCCCCACGAGCAATTTCAGTGGCATTGAGAGCATCGGGGAGCTCTCGCTTTGTAATAGAAAAAATTTCTTCTCTTAGAGTAATTGCAGCTCGCTCCAACAGATCCATTTTATCCAATGCTTCTGGACGAAAATGATCGGGGATGATCGTGTTTCGAGGCTGAACAATCTTTTTTTTTGACAAATGACCAATTTCAATGTCAGTCTTCAATTCTTTCAACAATTTTATTTCAAGTTTCTTACTTTCAATGTCAGTAAAATTCAATTGAGCATTGGATTCGTGAATTTGCGTTGCGATACTGTCATAATACAATTTTCGCAGTGAATCAAGATAGCAAAACATTTTATTTTTTACTACTTTTTCTTTTACGAAAGCACAAATTTCTTCAAATGCATTTTTATTGAACAGACGAATCTTATGCCAATCATTCCCTTTCTGTTGTAACTCACGTTGCATTTGCTCTTTCCTGTTGAGAATTGACGCCTTGCAGCGTTTATGGTACATGAAGATCTTTTGATTACAACAACAAAGAATATTCTGTCGAGTTTCCTCGTCACCAACAAATGCAGCAACTTCATCGAGTTGTTCCAATAAGGCCTGATCGGTGCTTGTCACGAGTGGAACAATTTTTGTATTGACCGTGACCCTTGATTTTTTGCAAATAATACAGACGTTCTCCTTTCCTCCTTTGTCCGTAATTTCTGAACCAGAAGGCTCTTCCTCAGGGCACATTTCTTGTGCCATTGTATCACCAGCACTGAAAATTTAAATTCAAACAATGGTACTCCACTTAAAATATTTCAAATAAAACTTTGCATCAGAATGTCTTGTCGTATTTTATGTTATCAATCTCGATGAAATAAATTAGTTTTGATTAATTGCATTTGAAAAATCAAAACTTATATCTCCAAAAGAAATTTCAGAAAATTGTTATTTCAATTTTTTTGCTCAATTTTATAACGATTACGACTGTAATCAAAATTACGTTACGATTTCTATAAAAAAAAAACACTTTGAAGCGTGATACATTTCTATAACTTTTTCCTTGACTGATATTTGTAACATTTCAATCTCAATTAATTTTCTTTAATTTTTATTCAAATCTCATTATACGAAAATATGATTCACATGTTACTTACTCGGTCTCTAATGTCGACACATTTTCATTCTCAGTACCTCCTTCTTCAGCTTGTTTTTTCTCGCCTTGATTTTCTCTTCTGTTTTCGACTTGCTCCTGTGAATTTTTTGGAGCCAATTCACATGCTCAGAACCATTCTCTGGAGTGGATGTTCTCTCTCCATTGTTCCCCGAATTTGCAGCTGCGGGAGCCGCAGTCTCAGCAACATTTTGCCTGCTCGACGGTCTTCTAACAAAGAAATTTACGAATTCAAATTTCCAAAGCAAACGTTAAAAACCGTTGCAAAAAAAGTGAAAATTTACTACATTGTAACTGTAGCAATAAATGAAATTTATTTTTTGATGTTTTTTATGAGGGAAATTTATTAAAATAATATATTAGAGAACGCTTTTCGTATACTTACGCTTCATAATCGGGAATATGTTTGTGCTTCTGCTTCAAGGCCACAAAAATGTTCCGGCATGCCCGGTGATAGCCATGGGTAGCGTTGGCCGTTTCCGGCAACTCCACGTCACTAAACTTCAACTTGTAATATTTTCGACATTTCAGAATGTCTTTACATGTCTCCAAATTGGGGACTGTGAACAAATTCACGTTATCTTTGCTTTCCTTGCAAAAAACAGAATTTCGCAGCGTTACTCATTTCGAAACGAAAGAATATTATACGTGCTGTACGTTTGAAGCACGAGCTACGACTGAGAAAAAAAGGTTCTCTTTCGACAGAATATTACGCAGCAAAAAACGAGTTCTCTAAAATGTGTTCACGAAGTCGATTTCATTGTCGAGACAGCAGCTGCTGTTCTCTAACGGCCGAGTGAATAGCGATCCCCTGGCAGGGGCGGCGCAGCGCTCACTTTGGAGGCCGGCAGGCACCCTAAAGCAAGGGCTCTGACCTGGCAGGCGCCCAAAAATGAAATTCTCATGCCTTCAAATATATGCCTACGAATTTTGAAACGGATCGCGATGATCCGATTTTTCAAAATTTTTTGGCACTTTCAAAAATTGGCAGGCGGGACTTGGCAACCGATTTTGGTTGGCAGGCACCCGAATGTGTCATGTACAATGTTTTTTCAAGGTTTTCTGAAAATTTCGACCGGATCGCGATTGTACGGATTTTGATTCCGTAATTGAGCAATAAACATTTTTTATTTAAATAACGGAACCGCTTTGAGCCGGCAGGCGCCCATTTGTGACATATTCGAACTTTTTGGGGTTTTTGGGAATTTTTTCAGCCGGATCGCGATCATCGACTTTTTTTGTCACTGGCTCTCGGACTACTAGTCATATTGAAAAAGGTTCAAAGAACTTAACTTTAGAATTGCTTCGAATAAAATCAAAATGGGAAATCTTTGAAGTTCTCACCAAGTGAGATATAGAGGCGGCAAATAACAGTAATTTATCTAATTTAACACCGTCTTCTTCAAGAGCTGGTTTAGCCATAACAAATGTTTCTGAAGACCAGTCAGTATACAATTTTGAATGTTTGTTTATTCTCCAATTGGCAGTTATTCGGAACCAACCGATTTGTCATTCAATCGTAATGTAGAATTTCGTTCAATTGTTTCGAAAACAAATGATTTTATTCATCATACAGAAAATGAAGAATTCTCTTCAACCTCACAATTTTTGTAAAATTAGATTACTAACATTGGGCCCTTCCTCATCGTGAATCGTCATCGATGATGGACACCATTGTAAATGTATGGAATTACATAAGGCCACGTGACCTCATATAATTCCATACATTAACATCATAAAGTATTTTTATCATTGAAAAATAATTTGAAATATCTCACCTTAATGTTAAGAACATGTTAACTCTGATAAAACACATTTTAATAATAGTGAAGAAGTTTTCGGAAGTTATTGCCGTTTGAATGGAAACCAAATTGATTTTGTAATATCTTTAATTTCTAATGATTTTGCTCCAAAAACAATGCTAGACACAATATCACCAAAAGAAAAACTACTTCTGGTGATAATGTGTCTAGCATTGTTTTAGGAGCAAGATCATTAGAAATTAAAGATATTACAAAATCAATTTGGTTTTCATTTAAACGGCAATAACTTCCGAAAGCTCATTCACTATTATTAAAATGTGTTTTTATCAGAGTTAAATAAGAGCCTTCTTCCAGTCTATATAAGTACATAGGCTGTATTGGTTTTCTGCTCAAGAAGTAATACAATAATGAATCATCGCCGTCCTCTTCTTGCAATAAAATTTGCAGCATTTGATTATTCATAACTGTATATCGAAATCGAAGAAACAAACGCAATTGAGTAATGCCGCGACATAACTGCAATTCTCGATGTCGGCTTCGGAATCTACGACTGCGACTGACGCTACAAATTCAATTGAATATGTCTCACTACTAATTTTTCAAGGACTTACTCAATGCCTTATCCACATTTTCATGATGTTTCCCACACTGAGATTGCCAAATATAACCCATTTTCTGTAGGGGAAAACAGGTAGGATTCGTACAGTGGGAGCATTCGTATAGTAGTATAGCCGTTGGTAGTATCGGAACAAGTCGAGACGTTTATTCGTTCTGTGTAAGTTATTTTTAAATACTACTTTGAAAGCGCTTTTCTCGTATAAGTTTTGCTCTTATTGTTATCATAATATTTTATTGTTTATGACTTCAAACATCAGATAACTATATAATCACTCATTTTAGTCTAACCATAACGATTTTTTTTTTATTCTGTGGATTATTTGATTGTTTGAGTTGGGGTACCTTCGTACAATCATGAGTGGGGTAGATTCGTGCTGTACGAATGCTCCACTAAAGTACATAATTTCACATGAATACTTTTTATTACAGAATCATGCCGCGAATAGAATAGAACGACTAGAACGGGAGAGGTAGATGAGGAAGCAATGGAGTCTGCTATGAAAGAGGGTTTAGATAAAACCGTTAGAAAATCAGCACGAAAATATGGCGTCAAACCGACAACTCTTGAAAGTCGCTTAGTGAAGTTGCGCAAAACAGCTGCTGCTAAAAAGGAAGACCCTCCCAGCGCGTGTTTTTAGTTCGAAGTTTACGTCTAATCAAGTATTCACCACCGACGAAAAGGCTATTTTGCAGAATTATATCATTACATGTTCTAAAAGACACTATGGTTTGACAATAGAACAAACGAGAAAACTGGCATATGAATTTGCAAATGCAAATCAATTGCGATTTCCATCTAGCTGGGATCACAAAAAAATGGCAGGGAAGGAATGGCTGGATAGTTTTCGCAGACGGAATCCAACTTTTAGTCTCCGAAAACCAGAAAATACCAGCGCAGCAAAGAGTTATGGCTTCAACAAGACTGCTCTCAATAATTTCTATGAAAACTTTTGACAAGTTTTGACAAAATATAAGCTCACAGCTCAACGCATTTATAATTTTGATGAGTCTGGAATATCAACAGTGCTCAGCACGCCAAAAGTATTGGCCGAGGGAAGCCAAAAACAAGTAGGTCAACTTGTTTCAGCAGAAAGAGGCGAACTAGTTACATTCGGAGGAATCATATCGGCTAGTGGCAACACAATTCCTCCGCTATTTATTTTCCCGAGGGTGCATTTTAAGGACCACTTCATTTTGGGTGCTCCGGAAGGCAAATTGAGACTTGCTATTAAGAGTAATTGGATAAATTCCAGTAATTTTTTGGAAGTGCTGAAACACATACAAAACAAAACATCTTGCTGTAAAGATAAACCGATCTTGTTGCTGGTTGACAATCACGAAAGCCATGTCACAGTTGCAGCTATCGATTATGCCCGTGATAATGGAATAATTTATCTTTCTTTTCCGCCCCATACAACACATCGTCTTCAACCCCTAGATGTGGGAGTATTTGGACCTTTTAAGGCAAAGCTGAAGTCCGCATTCAATGATTGGCATGTAAATAATCCGGGAGAAACTTTGAATATATATCTATACAATATCCCGAAACTGACCAAAATTGCATATTTCGAATCATTCCATTGCAAAAACATTACAAGAGCTTTTGAAAAGACCGGAATATCGCCTTTCAACAAACTAACTTTCAGTGATGACGATTTTCCACCCGTCCAAGTTTACCAATCAGAATCTACAGCAGGTTTAAATGCACAACCAATCATGCCTGCAGAAATAAATCTTGCTCAACAAGATCTTCCAATGAGATCTTTCACATCACCCTCTTTGTTATCAAAACCATTTGATTCTCCCTATACATCAGCCGTAGGATTAATAACGCCGAAAATTATCAGACCTTACCCACACGTGAATGAAAACACGTCCACTAAACCTAAAAAAGGAAAATCGGCTGGAAAATCAAGGATTTATACAGATACTCCTGAAAAAAATAGATCGAAAGAAATAGAAAGAACAAAAGAGGCGAAAAAGCAAGAGCAAGAAAGAAGACTGAGGGCAAAGGAGATGAAACGCGCGTTACATTTACTGTCAGATTCAAATTCATATACTAATCCGAAGAGACAGAAGAAAACTAGAGAGACTGATGCTGAAGATGAGTCTGACATTAGTTTTTGAGGAAAGTTTGTGTTCTCCTTCTGAAGAGATGTCTGAAGAATCTGATATTGAAAATGAAATTCAATTTATGACAGAAAATATAGAAGAAGATGTCTTTGTGTTAGTGAAGTTCGAGAAGAAAAAGAGCGTTTTACATTACGTTGGGAAGGTATTTACAATATACAGTACTGCTGAATACCAATTTCATTTCTTAGAAAGAAGCCAGGTACCTGGAAATTTGTTTCTCCAAATACTAAAGACGAAGGAAGAGTTCATATATCAGACATCGTCTATATACTGCCACAACCCAAATCCAGTTCTATAGCAAGAACAGCTAGCATCTTTAGCTTTGAAAAAGATCTCACTATGTATAATGTGCAATAATTAAGACTATAATAATTGTTAACTAGTTATTTAAAAATATGTTTAAATAATACCACATTCAAGACTGATTTTCTTCAATTTGATCTCAAATAATACTGCGTGTTTTGTATCAAATGTCGTTTATTTTTCATTGTGTACGGAGCCTCCCTACTATGTACGAATGCGCCCCGCACTATATTCGTTTTCAATTTTTTGGGAAAACCCTCGTAGCTAAACCATGTAACTTCATATCAACAATAAACTACATTTTTATTGAAGCCAGATAATTAGGCAATTTATTCAGGTTAAACTTGTTTGCAAATAGTTATTAGTAATTTGTTGATAAGGTTCTAAGTAAAAAGTGTACGAATCCTACCTGCTTTCCCCTACGTAGACTGTTTAGCCAATTAAAAGATTAAATTCTAATTTCACTTATATCAGATTGCTTTTATATGGTTACACGTAATCATTGTCAGTCAGTTTATCTTTCGGACGACACAATGCTTGAAGAAAAGGGAACCCAAAAGATGTGCATCAGCAAATCATGCATTTTCTTCGAATTTTTACTGAACTGGTGTCCTTTTTATTAATTCTATATTAAGGAAACCTTTCTCGAGATGTGTTAAATTAATAATGTTACTAATAATATAAATAAAAAAACATATACTGACAACTTGAGCTTTTAATTATCTTCTGTTGTTGGATGAATTGGTTGATAGGTTGAATTGATGAAACCGTTGACTCTTTCGTTTTATGACTGTTTACTTTCTTATTGTTTGACATCTGGTTTCTATGTTCTGTGGACTTAGCCTAAATGACTTACTGGTAACAGTTTTCTCACTCTTACATACAGTTTGATTTTATATGTAACTTTTGTTAATTTTGTGATGACTTAGTTATTCCTTATGTCATTATTGCTGCTTCATTGACTCGAGTCATATGTTGTTACGGAAAAACAAGCTCTGAATTATAAATCTAGAAAAGTCGAGTGAATTACACATAAACGTAGCTAACAAGTTTCAATTCAAGATATACATAATTCGTTCCGATCTAAAATCTGCCGATGTTATAGAATTGGCAAATACCGCGCATAAGGACGACATTGTGCTATAAGTTTTTGAATTATCTTTTTGAAGTTAATAGAGTTATTTAGAGATTTTTGATTTGCCAGTACACTCTGGTAGTATTAAGTTTAACTTTTAGTAAAGTTATTGTGCAAAAGGAGGACATATCACGGTATGTAATCATTTCATGATTTCAGAAGCCGCCATTATCCAGTTTTTAATGCTTCACTACAACTTGAAATCATTTTATGATTTTTTATGATTTTCTTTCGCATATTTTTTGTTCCATATTGCAGGTGATTTTTATGTTCACATTTATTTCTTGATATGCTTTCGGGTGCTTAATTTTCTGACACATGGACACATAGAGAGAGATCATTATGCCATGATATGATTTGTGTTCTATTAGCAAATTCCGTTCCCTCTGCTGATTTGGATGAGTCACTGATGGAAAGTATGAAAAGAAGACCCACTTTCACACCTGATAGATCTCTGAAAAAATTGAAACTTTATCAGACGTCAACACTTCCCTAGGAGACATATCAGACTCTGAAAGTGAGGAATCAGAAGAAGAGCAGAGTGATGGAGATGCTCCACCTGATGAAGACGACTATGTAAAAATAGAAGAGAAGGGGACAGAATTAGAGAATGCATCCATAACTGAATACAGATATATTGTACTCGAAGCCCTAACTAATCCGCATGGAACCCAACAATATTTAATCAAAGGTGGGAATTTCAGAACATCACCAAAGTAAATGACATTATTGACACAACAAGTAGGACGTTTAGTGAAGTTAAAACAACTACTGATGTTGAGAGGGCAGTAAGAATGTACAAATACCATAGAGACACTTCACAGAATACTGCATTAGCCTCCTCGGATCTCAGGTATCATATACGATACTACGGTTCTAATTTATTTTCCACATGTACGAGGGAAAAGGCATCTCTACGGAGTCAAGCTTGGTTCAGACACCAACAAAGTTAGATGTTGGTGGAAGAGTAGTCTTAAAACTAACAGATACTTTGCCATTGGGTGTATCTGTTTTTGTCGACAGATACTTTACATCTGAGACGTTGATTGATACACTACTTTCGAGGGAAACTTACGTAACTGGCACACTCATGAGAATGAAAATATCAAAACCGAATGTGCAGTTTTTATCAGATACAGATTTACAAAAGTCTGGAAGGGGCTCTCATGATATGATAGTAACCGAGGATAACAAAGTGGCTGTTGTCAAAAGGTTGGATTCTAAACCTATTGACATTGCTTCGTCAGAATTTGGAGTAGAGCCTCTAGGATCCTGCAAGCGCTGGTCAGTAAAATAAAAAAATACATTGAGATCAATCGGCCATCAGTCATTCAACATTACAATGAGAAAATGGGTGGTGTGGTCTTGCTGGATAGGGTTATGTCCAAATACCCTATGAATAGCAAAACAAACAAATGGACTATCCGATGTATTTTGGCTCTCATGGATTTCAGCCAGTACACTCTGGTAGTATTAAGTTTAACTTCTAGTAAAGTTATTGTGCAAAAGGAGGACATATCACGGTATGTAATCATTTCATGATTTCAGAAGCCGCCATTATCCAGTTTTTAATGCTTCACTACAACTTGAAATCATTTTATGATTTTTTATGATTTTCTTTCGCATATTTTTTGTTCCATTTTGCAGGTGATTTTTATGTTCACATTTATTTCTTGATATGCTTTCGGGTGCTTAATTTTCTGAATATTTTATTTACAACGAATTCTCGACTCGGGGATTTCTGGAATAATTTAATGGATTTTTAACTTCAGCATTTTATATTTTGGATTAAAAGCAGAATGAAATTTTGAGAAGTTTAACGAAAAGTTATTTTGTGGCGAATTTTATATAAATTCAAATTTTGTTTGTGAGTTAACTTCCAATTCCTCTTCAAGAAAATAATCCATATTAGTAATTTTTGTAATTACGTGACCCAGACAGAAACCCAAGAGTTGGGAATTGCGTTCGTTCGAACACGTTGGTTACACTATTGAACCTCTTTCAGTGCTCCTTATTTTGGGTCCTTATTTTGGAGCTTTATTTTAGGGTCCAGTTTTTGATCTATCTCACATTTTGAAGTCAATTTCCGAATCCTGCTTTGAAGATGACGAAATACGTCAATTTTTGGAGGGACGCACCGTCCAAGTGGATAAGATTTTAGAGGAAGTCCAACCCACTTCCATGAGAAATAATTTGGCACTCGTTTGGCGTTGCGAGAAGCATCAACCCCAACAACATTATTTGCAAGTAGTAGAAGATTGATAGAGAACTTCGAGCTGATCTACTACCCGAGGGACACCGCATTTATATATACAAGGTCACGTAAATTTAGTTAACAACCAACTGTAAGCTGATGGTTAAATATATTTATTATTTTATCCAGTGTTTTATTGTTAAAGGATAACTAAGAAACGATAACTCAAACCCCTGAGTTTTAACATGATTTTGTTACAATGTAAATTATGATCTGTTCAGTTTTTATCAATGAGTACATTTCAATGTGTTTTACAGTATCCCGAAGGAAGTACTCCATTCTGTAACCGATATACAGAAGTTCTGATGATTAGTCGTTTTCAATAATTACCTCCATACCTTGCAGAGAACCCATATTAGAGAGAATTTTTCTGCAGGTGTAGGATTTTGTGTATATATATATATATATATATAACTTAAAACGAAAATTAAATGGGTATTGTCTTACATCTTACTTTTCAAAATAGTCAACATTTAAAATATATATATATATATATATATATATATATATATATATATATATATATATATATATATATATATATATATATATATATATATATATATATATATATATATATATATATCTATATATATATATATATATATATATATATATATATATATATATATATATATATTTATTTATATATATATATATATTAAAATATATATATATAAATAAAACTATATAAATATATATATATATATATATATATATATAATAAAAATATAATATAATAAAATATAATAAAAATTTCCTGTAGCGACCTGACGCATCATATCTCGGTGTCTTCGTATCTGCTTACCTCTTGGTCTGTAATGGACGTCAAGTGGGCTTCCGGACGCGAAGCAAAGTCGACTCTGACAGCATCAGAGTGGGCGAGATTATAGGCTTCGATCCGAGGCCATAAACATCAGATTACTCGAAATTCATCCACTTAAAAGGAGATAGCGCGCTCAACGGATTTATAGTCCCGGACGCTCAGCTATTAGTGGATGTAGACGACTTTTTATCTGGCGTTCTCAACGGTGTAAAAGTTACTTACAATGCCAGATTGAGAACGGAACGAGAAAGCATCAGCAATGGCAAGAAGCATATCATTTTTTCCACAGAGCGTACAGTGTTCACAAAGATGGGTGCTGTCAAAGATGACGACCTAAATGACATACGTCAAATAACTGGTCTTGCGGATTGGAAAGTTCCCAATCGAAAAGCTGCGAAAAACGTCAAGCAACAGATTGCGAAGCCGATTGCCACGAGCGCAAAACCACCACATTCGACGCCGTCTACCAAATCTGTTGGAAAATTGCCGAAAAGTGGCTCGAGGGTCGCGGATGCGACCATATCCGTAACAAAAATAGGGAAAGAAGTGGCAAACTTCGAGAAGGCGGCTATTCTAGATAGAATGTTTTATTCTTTGAATTACTGTTATAATGTAGCCGATATAATATTTGTTTGCGGTGATTTGAATATTGATTATATGAAAGGTAAATGTACTAATCGTAAGCTACTTATTGATTTACTCAACTCTTTTAATTTGACTGTTTCATCGCAGGATCCCAGTAGAATATTTACTGATATCACTGGTCATACCTACACTTCAAAAATAGATTACATCTTGACTAATGCAGATCTTTCAAGAAGCAATGTCGAGGTTTACGAGGCTCATATCAGTGATCATCGAGCCCTTTCACTTGAGCTACCCATTGCACTTAATCATATCACTAGCCCTAAGTCGAGGATAGTCAGAAATATGTGTCAACAGAATCTCAATGATTTTGCCTTGCGTATTTCTAGTTCCGATTTTCGGGATATTTATGTTCACAATGATGTTGATGATTGTTTTGGAGTATTTATCAGCATAATTCAGAGCAATTTTGAAATATGTTTTTCCTTCGATAAAACGTACCAATTTAGGTGCACAAGGTAAAAACTGGATTACTCCTGAGATTACCTTGGCAAGACGTGAACTAAAAAAATCTTCATTGGTTACATACCAATATCAAATCTCAAGCCACTCATGACCTATACAGAAAGGCCAAATTTTCCTACAATTTGCTAATAAAAAATACAAAATTGAATTTTCACAGTGGACTCATTGAGAAGTCAGAAAATAAAAATCGAACAGTTTTGGAATTTAGTAAATACTCTGACTAGCCGAAAAAGTAAGGAGCATAAATCTATTGTGCTTGTTTCTGAGGGTATTTCATACAGTGAGTCCCAAAATTTAGTTGAGGTCTTTTGCTGAGCATTTCTCTTCCGTTACGGAGGTCACCCTTAAAAATTTACTACAAAAATTTATTATCTCGTTCTTGTACCACCTCTCCTATGTTGAGTAAAAGTTTTTCCTTCTACCCAGTACTGGAGCATGAAGTAGTTGATATTATTAGATCACTTAAAAATAATAAGAGTTCCGGAGCTGACTTCATATCCGCAAAAATTTTTAAAGTCAATCGCGTATAGACATTGGTCGACATTTTCGCTTCATATAATTAATTTATCTGTTAAGCACGGGCGTATTTCCTCATGTCCTCAAAAAAAGCCATTGTTATTCCAATTTTTAAAAAGGGCGATGTGCACGACATTGCCAATTATAGACCTATCTCTATTCTCAGTATTTTTTCTAAAGTATTCGAGCGTATCGTTTTTTGATAGAATGATGAACTATTTGGATAAATTTCAAATACTCAATACTGCACAGCATGGATTCCGATCTGGTCGCTCAACTCAAACGGGAGCTCTGTATTTGTTGATTTTGTCTACGAGTGCCTCGACAATGGTTTGTACGTTGCGGGATTATTTTTTGACCTATCTCGAGCTTTTTGATAGTCTCGCTTTCAAGTTCATAATTGACAAATGCTATAATATGGGTTTCAGGGGTGTGATTTCAAAATTGGCTATTTAGTTACCTTGACGGCAGGACTATGTCTGTTAAAGTTAATAACTCTTTTTCTGCTGAACATAATATGAATATGGGAGTCCTTCAGGGTTCCGTTCTGGGACCAACTTCTATTTTTTATTGTTTATTAATGATCTACCCTTAAATTTGAAAAAGATGCTGGCTGATCAGTCGGAGGATATTATTTTTTTATTAAGTAAACATAGAATAACCTTGTTTGCTGATGACACCTCCATAGCCGTTACTGGACGGACTTTTGAGGAGTTTACAAAGATTCTGTGGGTTACTGGTGAGGTGCTTTATTGAGTGGTGGCAATTCAAATGCAATAATGATAAATGTCAACAAGACAGAATGTATTAATTTCGCTATTCGAAACGATAATCATAGTAAACTGCTCATTACCCATTTAAGATAATGTCATCTCATCTAAAGACTGCACTAAGTTTCTTGGAATCCACATAGACTGTAATCTGAGGTGGAACGCACATATAGACGTGGTGTGCAAGAAACTCAATAGCTCTTACTACGCAATAAGTCGAGTAAAAGGTTCACTTCCTCTACATTCTGTACTGAACATCTACTATAGCTTTGGCTACAGTCACTTAACATATAATGTTTTACTATGGGGAAACTCCCCAGATGTTGGGAGAGTTTTCATAATTCAGAAGAGAATAATTCGAATGATATTTAATATTTCTCCGCGA
Organism: Cynegetis impunctata; assembly: GCA_030704885.1. Classification (NCBI taxonomy): domain Eukaryota; kingdom Metazoa; phylum Arthropoda; class Insecta; order Coleoptera; family Coccinellidae; genus Cynegetis; species Cynegetis impunctata. The sequence goes on along the minus strand of JARQZK010005109.1, from coordinate 116,481 downwards.
TCATCCTGTAGGCCCACTTTTCGTCAAGATGCCATATTAACATTGGCTTCTATTTTTATTTTTAGATGTTTAGTGTATGTGAAGGAAAATGAGTTCAATATTACTAAACTTTCTAGCTTTCATGGCTATAATACCAGAAATAAGGAAACTCTTCATGTACCTAAGCATAAAACTCATAAGTATGAAATGTCTCCCATGTATCAGAGTATTAGAGTTTTCAACCATTTACCTCAAAGTATTCAGTCTCTTGATATTAGAAGGTTTAAGAAAGTAGTTAAGGCCTTATTGTTAAGAACATGTTATTACACTGTAAGCGACTATTTCTGTGATATTCTTGAAACAAGCTGAAGTGTAATTTTTGTGACCTGTCCTATACATATGTACCTATGTCTTAAAGGATTAATAAATTATTATTATTATTATTATTATTATTACGCCTCCACCAGCCGCATCTCGACGTAGCAGTGTCTCCAGTTCTGGAAGATTACGACCCGAACTAGAAAATTATGGAACCATAACTTATGAGAACCTTTCTCTTTTCGATGCTGAAGTGGACGTCCTAATGCATAGCGTTAGTGCCGACTACTCTTTGTCTAAGGGAATCGCGAGGGCGTTTAATGACAAGTTTAATGATCGGCTAAAATACGCAACATTGGAGACGGTGATTGCCCTGATGCCATTTCACTAAATCCGGATCGCGATTCGACGATGTTCAGATGCGTTTTGGTTACTAAGAAATTAAAACACGAGAAGTCTACGTTGATTAACGTGACGAGGGCGTTGAAGTTGGCGGCAAGTCTATTAAAGAGCAACAACTTACGCTCCGTCGCGATTCCCAGAATAGAATGTGGTTTGAATCGTCATGATTGGGATTAAATAGAGCCTCTGATAAAGAAGTTCCTGGTTAATGAAGGGATTGAAGTTATCGTATGCGATGACGAAAAAGACGACTCAGTCGAGCCGAAAGCGGATGTGTCTCCCACATTGATAGAGATCTCTACACCAGATATCCAACTATATAAATATGCCGACGAAGTTATTGCCATTGAAAGCCTCGTCAACATTAATGTATTAAGGAAGAAACTATATACTATCGAGATAGAATGTGTCTCTGTTGAAGACGACAGTAACATTGGCGGGTACGTAAAAACGCGCGACGTGAACTGCTCCTCCGTTCATAAAAATACTGATGGCGAAGCCACCAGTTACTTGTTGCGCGTATATGAGGGTATCGATACTCCAGTCATGTGTGTATTAAATGATGAAGTGACGCCTAACACCATAATTGAATGCTGTATAGGCGACAAAGACTATAACGTAGACTGTCGTTTCGGGAGTGGAACTGATTGACAAAGCGGATTGATGAGCTATGTATGTATGAGAACGCCGTCCTCGGTGAGCTTAAAAGTTATTACTTTTTCGACTTTAGTGGCATGATTGGAAATTCTGTAAAAAAAAAAATTAGACTTCAACGTGGCGCCGAGTGAAGTAGACGTGTTAACGACCAAGCTAAGTAGATTGAATAAATCTGAACCTATAGAAATTATAGTCTGTCGAAAAGTACCAGAAAATCTGGCTAGTAGTTCGTATCTCGCATATATTAATTCAAACAAGTGCGAAAGCTGTGGAAATGATAAATCCTTTCAAGACAAAATTCCCTCTAACTTAGACGACACCATTTTTGATGTTGATGAATGTCACAATACCAATTGCATCCATAGGAAGTATGATTTGGAAAGCAAAAATCGTGAGTTACACATTTTAAATAAATTAGTGGCACAGTTGGAAGCGAGAACAAGTAATTTAGAAGAAATTAATAAATTACTAAAAAATTCAATTGTAAACAAGACCGCCATGATACTTTCAGAAAATGGGGACACTGTCCACTTTCATGCGCAAACAACACCTAGCGCATGCTCATTAGTTTCTCAGTCGGCTATACAGAGACCTGTAAATTTGCTCAGATCACTACCAGAAGCCACGCAAAGTACTGACCATATGATGAAGAAGGACGGAGATGGTAAACAGTCACCAATAAAAAACAAAAAACAACAAAAACATACGTTTACAAACAGTCAGGTATCAAACGCTATTCAAGGTGCATTGACCTCTTCTAAAGATCCTACTCAATCGAAAAAGTACAATACTAAAATTATTGGTACTAGAAGTAGTAAAAATTCGGACATTCAAACTGTTCAAAAGATGGGTCATATACATGCTTTCAGATTCCATCCCACCACCACACTGGAAGGTTTGACTGAACATTCGAAAATGGTGGCACCGGATATTGACTTCTCATGTGTTGTTTGGAATAGAAAAGAAACTTCTGTTTCTTTTAAGATTTCATTTCCTTTGCAATTTGCTGATAGAGTCTACGATACAAGCTTATGGCCGGAAGGTGTTTGTGTTCAGCGATTCAGATTTCCCAAGAACAATTTTTTAGGGACTTCGAAAAAAATATCTCAAAAAATATAACATCAGCAAATAATAAAGATTCAAACATTGACTGGACAAAAATATTTCATTTGAATGTTCAGTGTTTACATTCAAAGTTAAACCAATTATTAATGTTCTTGGAACAAAATTTCTTTGACGTCTTGTGTTTTAGTGAACACTGGGCAAATGAAACTATTTTAAATAATATTAACATTCTAAATTATAATTTATTGTCATATTTTTGTAGGTGCAAGGCTGTTCACGGTGGTACCGCCATATATATAAGAAATAATATCAAGGCTACTTCAATTGACTTATCACAATTTTGTAATGAGATAGATGCCGAATTTTGCGGAATAGTGCTGGATAGGACGGTGGTAGTGTGCGTATACAGGTCCTGTCTTGGTAACTTTCAAAATTTTATACATTTGTTTGAGGAAGTTCTTATTTATGTTGCGGAGGTGGCAAGTTCTATTATCGTGTTGGGGGATTTTAACTTGAACTTCAAAATGCAACCTCCTAACAGTAATTTAAGTGATTTCATTCATTTAATAAATTCATTCAATTTAGACCTTACTATATCAGATTTCACTAGAATAACCCCTGCATCTCAAACTTGTATAGATAATATTCTTACAAATATAACAGAAGATAATTATATCTCTCAAGTAATTGATACATCTATATCTGATCATAAAGGAATACTTATTTCAGTAAAAAGTAGGCTTAATAGTAGTATGAATACCCCAATAAAAATTAGAAATATGTGTCAGAAAAATATGACCCAATTTGTGAAATCACTGGAGGGGGTAGACTGGCACATTTTTAACGATTGCCAGACTTCCGTAAATGAATTAACAGAATATTTAGTGACCACATTTTCTAGCCGAGCCAGCAAACATTTTCCTCTTAAAACAATTTTAAACTCACACTCTCATCGACCGGTTGTTAAATGGTTTAATAATAACTTGAGACAACAGAGAGAAACCCTTTCAACATTGAAACTTATTGCTGACTCTACAAGATCTTGTGCTGATTACGCAGATTTTAAGAAATTTAAATATGTTTATCGGAATTCTCTACAAGATGCAAAAACAACCGCATATAAAATTTTTATTTATAATTCTAATAATAAAATAAAGGCCACATGGAATTTAATCAAATTCGAGAGCAATAAAAGAAAAGAACTGGATAGTAGTAAAATTTCCTCAAATAATTTTAATAATTACTTTTGTACTATATCTAGTACAATTACAAAAACACTGCCAACCGTTAGAGATCACCATTCACTATTTTTATATAGAATGCCTCGTCCATTGTAATCCTTTTTTTTGTCACCTGTGTTGGAATCCGATGTAAGGAATGCCGTTCTAAGCCTTAAGAATTCCGGCTGTGTTGATATTTATAATATTAATACAGCCATGGTAAAACGTTCGGTGCAGGTCGTTGGTCCATTACTAGTTATCATAATAAATAAATGTTTCACTACTGGTAAATTTCCAGATTCACTTAAGATTTGCAAGGTACTGCCGATATTTAAGAAGGGAAATAGGGATGACATGAACAACTATAGACCCATAACTATTGTTCCGCTTTTTGGTAAAATCATTGAGATTATTTTGAAAGATAGACTGCTTTGTTATTTATTGGAGTTTGAAGTTTTGACATCATGTCAATATGGTTTTATTCCTGGCCGCTCGACCATCCAGGCCTTGCTGGAGCTCGTGAGCAGTGTTGTCGACGGCCTTGATAGTGGCGAGCGCTACTCAGCAGTCTTGTGCGATCTTACCAAGGCCTTTGCTTGCGTTTCTCATGATATCCTTCTTGACAAACTGGAATATCTTGGTGTAAATGGCCTGCCTTTGTCCTTGTTCAAAGATTATCTTACAAACAGAAGGCAGGCAGTATTTTTGAATGATGAGCGGTCCGATATTGGAGTGATTTCGCTTGGTGTGCCTCAGGGCTCTGTCCTTGGGCCACTACTATTTGTCGTCTACATTAATGACCTACACTTAAGCATGCTTCCTTGCAGAAGTGTCTTATACGCAGATGACACTACTATACTTATTCCAGGCAAATCGGATGATGAGATCAACTCGAATATTGCTGTGACTGTGGCAGCTGCCGAAAGATGGTTTACATCAAATTGCCTCAAATTGAATTGCAATAAAACGCAGATAATAAAATTTAGCTTTGCCCTAAACTGTGAACCAATTGCTGATGTTAAAATGCTTGGTTTAACTATTGACAGTGGTTTAAAGTGGCATTCTGATATTGTGGATATATGTTTAAGACTAAGCAAACAGATTTTTCTTTTGAGACAACTTAAAAAAACCTTTGCAGTTGATATATTGAGGACAGTTTACTTTGCAAATATTCATTCTATTCTTAGTTATGGAGCAATTTTATGGGGTAGGTCTTCAATGGCTGAAAGAGTATTTAAGATCCAAAAGCAGGCACTTAGAATAATTGAAGGTGTTGGACCTAGGATTTCTTGTAGACCACTTTTTATTAAATATCGTATAATGCCGCTACCTTGCGTTTTCATCTACCACATGCTGATGGAGAATCGACGTGTATTCAGCACTCTTCCTCCACTGGATTATAATCATGATTATAAAACCAGATCTTCGGGAATTCTTTTACTTCAAAGGCATAGATTGGTCAGATCTCAACTTAACTCATTAGATTTTAAATTGTATAATAAACTTGGTGCAAACATAAAACGTTTACCTGTAACATTGTTTGAAAAAAGATTGAATCGGTTTTTGTTGGATAATTGTTTTTACTCGCCTGAAGAATATATGGAGGCACCATCCTTAATGTAGGAGTAGTTCTTTTTATTTATTTTAAGTATTCTTTAGTGTTTTTACGTATAGGGTTTTATTAATGTGTGTGAATGGCCATTCTGTCATATTATATATTATATTTTATTAGCGTTTAAGATTCGTAAGTTTTTCCCTTTTAGGGAATTTATATTGATATATACAATTTTTATTGACCTGCATTAAACATGTACAATGTAACGATGTTAAATAAATATTTCTTTCTTTCTTTCTTTCTTATATATATATATATATATATTTATATATATATATATATATATATATATATATATATATATATATATATACAGTGCTTTCATGATGAAAGGAACAAATTCATTAAAAAATTAGGTTTCTATTTCATGTTAAAATCCTCGGACAGGTCGATTAGTATTTTTATTTGGGCATTTAACGCAATAAAAATTTTGTATACAGGGTGTCCCATTCAAGAGCTATGGCTTTGTCATTAGTTTTTTTAAAGGTAATACCCTGTATATTATTTCACTTTACAATTCTACGATAAATTCTTATCACTTTTTGTGAACATACCATATGCCTCAACTCGATGGATTGCCAGAAACGGAGATAGTGGGTAATGAGAGGTACGATATGAAAACACACAAATGTAATTACTAATTTAATTTTTACATATGTTCAATCTGTTGTCCGTTTACTTCGAGACATTTTTGAAGTCGATTCAATGTTTCCCGTTGCACATTTTCAATTACTTCTGGACTGATAAGTCTTATTTCCTGCCTGATTCTCTCTTTTAGATCATCAATATTATTTGGTCTATTCAAATAAACTTTAGACTTCAAATAACCCCATAGGAAAAAATCCAATGGGGTTATGTCCGGTGATCTTGGCGGCCACTCAATCGGACTTCTCCGTCCTATCCATCTGTTGGGAAAAGTTGCATCAAGAAATTGTCGAACAGCGATTGAATAGTGAGGAGGTGCCCCATCTTGTTGAAACCATATCTCGTTATTAGGTATGTCAGGATCTTGTGGGTTAGGAAACAAAACAGCTAAAGCCGGAATGAGTTCGAACTGGAGAAAGTTCAAGTAGTCCTCTCCGTTTAGTGTTCCTTCAAAAAAATAGGGACCAACTATACGATTTCGAACAATCGCTGCCCATGTATTAATTTTTTGAGGCCGCTGTGTGTGGCATTCTTGCATCCAATGAGGATTCTCGGTCGCCCAATACCTACAGTTTTGTCTGTTGACGTGGCCATTTAAAGTAAAGGTGGCTTCATCAGAAAAAATTATGTTTGTAATGAAATTTAGATGTTGATTATGAATTTCAAGAATCTGCTCACAAAACTGTACTCTGCGGTCAAAATCGTCTTCTAATAATTCATGTACCAGCTTAATTTTATAGGGATGATACTTATTTACCTTAAGTATTTTATGCACGGACCCTACTGATGAATTGAAATTATTGGAAATTGTAGTAATGGATGTATGAGGGTTATCTTGGGTTTCTAGTAGAACGTTCAGCACTGTTTCTTCAGATACTCTCGGTGGTCTTCCTTTAGGTAAATCTCTAACGTGGCCGTATCTCCTAAATTTTGATTCAATTTTGCCGACTGTCGATCTAGTAATTAGCGGACGATCAGGATGATTTTCATTGAATAGATTGCAGACTTCTTCTTGTGAACGCACCCTATCTCCAAAACCAATCATCATAAGTACTTCAATACGTTCTCTCTCAAGTAATTGCATTTTCTTAAACAATGAAGCAGTGTAGTGCCTGGAGCGTTAAAAACGTGAAAACTGCGGACTAAACAGCACCAGTGAATGAATTCAGATGGTACATGTGAAATTTCATTCTTCAGATTTAATGACAATGTTTACCTAAATTTTTTTTTGTACTTTTAATCCACATTTTAAATCTCCAGGTGCTCCACTATCTCCGTTATAATCTGGGAATCCATCAAGTTGAGGCATATGGTATGTTCACAAAAAGTGATAAGAATTTATCGTAGAATTGTAAAGTGAAATAATGTACAGGGTATTACCTTTAAAAAAACTAATGACAAAGCCATAGCTCTTGAATGAGACACCCTGTATACAAAATTTTTATTGCGAAAATTGCCCAAATAAAAATACTAATCGACCTGGCCGAGGATTTTAACATGAAATAGAAACCTAATTTTTTAATGAATTTGTTCCTTTCATCATGAAAGCACTGTATATATATATATATATATATATATATATATATATATATATATATATATATATATATATATATATATATAGCTTCGGACACTTTGGCCCCCAAAGTGAACATAAAACAATGTACTCCGCAAGAGCAGACGATATATTCACATAAATAAAATGTCTCAATCAAAATATGAACTTCTCATAAAAAACACTCAATTATATCCAAGAACTTTCAGAATTGCTTTAGGAGAGACGTCAAATCATTGGAACTCAGACACATGGACACATAGAGAGAGATCATTATGCCATGATATGATTTGTGTTCTATTAGCAAATTCCGTTCCCTCTGCTGATTTGGATGAGTCACTGATGGAAAGTATGAAAAGAAGACCCACTTTCACACCTGATAGATCTCTGAAAAAATTGAAAATTTATCAGACGTCAACACTTCCCTAGGAGACATATCAGACTCTGAAAGTGAGGAATCAGAAGAAGAGCAGAGTGATGGAGATGCTCCACCTGATGAAGACGACTATGTAAAAATAGAAGAGAAGGGGACAGAATTAGAGAATGCATCCATAACTGAATACAGATATATTGTACTCGAAGCCCTAACTAATCCGCATGGAACCCAACAATATTTAATCAAAGGTGGGAATTTCAAAACATCACCAAAGTATATGACATTATTGACACAACAAGTAGGACGTTTAGTGAAGTTAAAACAACTACTGATGTTGAGAGGGCAGTAAGAATGTACAAATACCATAGAGACACTTCACAGAATACTGCATTAGCCTCCTCGGATCCCAGGTATCATATACGATACTACGGTTCTAATTTATTTTCCACATATACGAGGGAAAAGGCATCTCTACGGAGTCAAGCTTGGTTCAGACACCAACAAAGTTAGATGTTGGTGGAAGAGTAGTCTTAAAACTAACAGATACTTTGCCATTGGGTGTATCTGTTTTTGTCGACAGAAACTTTACATCTGAGACGTTGATTGATACACTACTTTCGAGGGAAACTTACGTAACTGGCACACTCATGAGAATGAAAATATCAAAACCGAATGTGCAGTTTTTATCAGATACAGATTTACAAAAGTCTGGAAGGGGCTCTCATGATATGATAGTAACCGAGGATAACAAAGTGGCTGTTGTCAAATGGTTGGATTCTAAACCTATTCACATTGCTTCGTCAGAATTTGGAGTAGAGCCTCTAGGATCCTGCAAGCGCTGGTCAGTAAAATAAAAAAATACATTGAGATCAATCGGCCATCAGTCATTCAACATTACAATGAGGAAATGGGTGGTGTGGTCTTGCTGGATAGGGTTATGTCCAAATACCCTATGAATAGCAGAACAAACAAATGGACTATCCGATGTATTTTGGCTCTCATGGATTTCAGCGCTTCTGCTAGCTGGCTACAATACAGGAAAGATTGTTTGGAAGCTAGAGTTCCCAAAAAGGATATTGAAGATTACTTGTCATTCAAATTTTCGCTTGCTAATTCTCTTTTGTACTCGGAAGATTCAAATTCTTCCAATCCGGAAGACAGTGATACCGAAAACAATCCAATCAGAAAGAAAAGAAAAATCATGCCAATTCCTGATAGATGCTCACGAAAGGAGAAAGCCAAGCAGCTCCCAAAATTTGTAAGTGAAAAGCAGATATCGAGATCGAAATGCAGATTTCCTGGATGTAAAAATCTAACATTTTGTAAGTGTGTTCAGTGCAATATATTTCTATGTTGTAGCATTCAGAAAAATTGTTTTTCTAATTTTCATAAATAAATCTTGAACAAATATTATATTGTTTTATTGTCAGGGTCTAGACCCAAAGTATCACTAGTGATACCACAACTTTTGAAAAAAATACAAATAAAACTAATTTTTTTTATGAATATTAGTGTTCTGAAACTCCCCGAGATGCTATATTTTGATTGACATCGCAAAATTCCCGGCAATTCTCTCTTGGGCCCAAGGAGGTTAATAGTGATAGATTTGAATGACGTAAACATAGTACACGTGGGGGAAAAAATGGATAAACTTCCAGGAGAATCAGAAGTCTACAATTTCTTAAATTTACGCAAAAATGAAATGAACCTATTAGGTATAAATGATGGAGTGCATAATGAAGAGAACATGCACAACGTACTATTCAATTCTAAAACACCCAAAAAATACATCAGCGCCATGCAAGAGATAGCAGAGGTAACAATGAATGATGGGGAAGCCCTATAGTGTGGTATGATTGTTTTAACCCATTAGCTGCCATGATCTCCAATTGGGGAATTCGCGCATGAGCACTGCTAGCGACACCATTTTGGATTTCTGCTGACAACAGTCACGTAGATGCTGTTATGTACACCTGTTTCCAGTGAGTTTTAAATGATTTAGTGCTTTATTGTTTTTAGGTGAGTATGAGAGCCTTTTTCTTTCGGCAATATCGTAGTTTTTAATGTGGTAAAATAATCACAATTTTCAAATACCTTCATTTTTATTCATAATTTAAAAATTGATTATAGGTTAGGTTTCATAGGTAGCCTCGTATGTATATTTCACAATGTTCATACATTTTCATATTTTTATGTCATACACTGGTTACAACGGTACTAGAAAGGCTGAGCCCCATTTGGAGATCATGGCATGTGTCGAGTATACTTTTAGTATGTGTTTTGTTCGCAGATAAAAATGAGTTGGAGAAAAGCGTTAACTCTCAAAGAGATGGAGGAGATTATAAATGACCCTACATTTTTCGATTTTGATGATTTAGACTCCAATGTGATCGATGTTGTGGAACTTCCACCTGATCGTGTTGATGTAGTGTCAGATGAGGAGGAAATCCACAAAAATGAACTTAAAGGCTCTTTGCCACATAAGGATGTTTCAGGTATCGTTGAACTTCATGGTCCAAATGAAGCGGTCGTGGAGTCTTCGGAAGAAAGCGAGTTCTGTAAAGAATCCCCAAACCAAAGAAAAAGACCTAAAAACCTTGTTTCTAATTTGCGAAAAGCGGGTGCTACAGATTCCGTTGAACTTCATGATCCAAACAAAACGGAAGAAGAGTCTTAGGAAGAAAGTGAGTTCTCTGAAGAACCCCCGAACAAAAGAAAGAAACCTGCAAACAAGTTTCCAAGTTGCAAAAATGGATGCTACATACACTTCTAACTTCACTGATTCAGGAACAATCGAAAAACGAAAAAATGATCTCACTATTGCTCTACAGAACAAAAGCCCAGTTCAGTGTTTTGAAGATTTTTTTGATGATACAATGATAGAACTTATTGTTAATAATAAACATAGAAAGTTTGCGTTATGCTTTTCAAAACAATTTTCATAATTTCCAACTCTCGAGCGAATGTATAAAAAAATTTATCGCGATATTACTTTTCACTTGGTACCATTCTCTTCCTCAAGAGCAAATGTATTGGTGTGAGGATAAAGACATCGACATTCGAATGATAAGAAGGTGCATGAGCCGTAACCGATACCTACAAATAGAGAGGTTTTTACAAATTGCGAACAATGAGGAGTTGCAACTACTACCGAATGACCAACGAGATAAGCTTTTCAAAATCCGACCTCTCCTTGATAAGTTAAATGAAAACTTTTCTAAATGTGGTGTTTTTTCAGAAAAACTTAGCATTGATGAACAACTGGTTCGTTATTATGGCGGTCATTATCTGAAACAATTTATAAGAGGAAAACCAGTCTGGCTCAGGTTCAAACAATGGGCCTTGTGCTGCCCTGAAACGAGCTACTGTTTTCATATGAACTTGTATGAAGAAAAAGGTTTGAAATCCAATAATTTACCATTGACTGGACTTGGCGCTTCGGTTGTCACTGATTTGGTAGCCGTAACTGCAAACTCTGCGGACCACAAATTTTATTTTGATAATTTTTTCACAAGTTTCAACCTAATACAACATTTGAAGGAAAACGCCCATGAACATGATATTAAAAGAAATCCTAAAAAATACATAAAATATCATAAATGTTTTTTGATAATTCGCAAAAAGACATAGCAGCATCAAGTTATAAAAGAATATAAAAAGTCAAACGAAATACTCAATCATAAAAAAAAATATTATAATATTATATCTCATCAACCCAATCGTACAAAATGCGGCCTAATAAATGGTATAGGTGACGCTTTAAAATGGCTCTTTGGTACTCCAGATGCCGATGATGCCCAATTTCATACAGATTCAATTAATTAATTAATCGCTAATCGAATTGTTCAAACTGCTCAAAGAAATTAAAGTAGAATTCTACATGTACGAGTTGAGAAGTGACAAGAAACTAAAAGTGGTTCTCAGAGGAGTGATGACAGAAACTACGGAAGAAGAAATCTAAAACAACTTGAGAGAGCAAGGATACCCGATAACCAAAATAACGAGGATGAAAGGAAAAAGAGGATTTCCTGCTCCACTAGTCCTAATAGAACTAGGAAAGGAGTACAAATCAATATACTCAAAATTGGAAAAATGCTGCGGAGTAAACGTCCAGGTAGAAAGTCTCCGAATAAAAACGGAAGTGATACAATGTCACAAGTTTCAACTTTACGGACTCGCGCAAAAGAACTGCCATGCCACGGTAAGATGTATGAAGTGCGGCGGAGACCATAGCACGCAGGAATGTAAGAAACCGAAAACAACTGCACCAAAATGTGCCAACTGTAAATGGGAACATCTCTCGACGCAAATAAGATGTCCAAAAAATCAGAACAATCCAGAAAACAGAAAAAACATAGAAGGAAAACTGAGGCCGGCACCGCAGCCGACAGAGAATTACTGGAAAAAAAAAGCTGAAGAAAAGAAATCGATTGAAAATCACGGCATAAACAACGAACGGAAAACAACGGTGAAAAGAGAAAAAGAACAAGAAAGAGCACTTAATCAAGGAAAACTCATATCAATATTTAGGAGACGATAAGAACAAAAAATCAAAGGAAAAAATTAAGGAGAACGAAAAATCAATAAATAACACACTCATGTATAAAAACCTCAGGATACTACCGAAAAAAGGCGAACTTACAATTTTCCTGGAAAAACATAAAATCGACGTGATTTTGATCAACGAAACTCACCTGAAACCATCAAAAAACCTTACAATCAGGAACTACCAGATATACAGGACAGATAGAACGGAAGGAAGAAGTGGAGGAACGGTGATTCTGGTCAAGACTGGTGTTAAACACGAGGAAATGCCACATTTAACACAAACTAACATTGAATCTACAGGCATCAAGCTGCAAACGAGAAAGGGGGAAATAATTCTCTATGCAGTATACTATCCCCCGCAGAAGGAAATATTAGAAACAGACGTTATGCCATATTCAAAACAAAAACAGCAACAATATCAGCTGGCGACCTGAACTCGAAACATACGGAATGGAAAAGCAGAAAAACTAACAGCAACGAAAGAAAATTTCAAAAAATAACAGCAGAAAACAACCTTGTCGTCGCAAGTCCCGACGAAGATACACAACATATGCATGGGTACCGGAACAACCGACCCACTGGAGATCGCAATTATGAAGAACATAAAATGGAACTATGTAATAGAAGCTACAATGGACTTATCTTCGGATCACACGCTTATGATAATCGAGTTGGAAACTTCGGCGGAGGGAAAAGAACGACATAGAAAATTAACAAACTGGAGAACCTTCAGAGAAATAATGAAAACAAGAAAAACCAAAATCGAAAATAAAGAACAATTGGAAGAATCAATAAAAGATCTGGACAGTAGAATGAAACTTGCGGAAGAAAGTGCAACAAGAATAATCAAAGAAAATAAGGAACAAATATCGCCAGAAACTAAGATTTGTTAAATAATTTTCATTATTTTTCAGTTCATCGCAAGTTGTGATAGATTTGTTGAAACGTATCGTGAACATAATGACGAGGATTTAAATAAAATTATTGTCGAATGTATTCATGCGAAATTAGTCGGAATAACTTTCCTAGAACGGCGTCAAATCAGCACTACAACAATGTTTTGCAGATAGGCGCGATGTAGATCACTTAGTAGAAGAACTAACAAGAACAAGATCATTCAAGCATGAAACAATGCATGATTTTGGAACACTCCTTCAATTACTACGAAGTAATGTGAACCAACGGATAAGTAACGACACTACTTCACAGCGCAACGAAAAATTATTCCAAATACACCACTGCGACAAAATCGCATTGAACATATATTGCAGGATGGAATGTCGTCTTGAGAAACAACATTCACGTTAAGAAACCAGAACCTCGCGAGAATGCAATTGCTTACATTGATGAATTTAATAATTTTGAAAGATTATATGGTAATTGTGGTGAAAATTTTCCACGCGATAGTTCTTCAAGCAAAACAATACACATCAAAAAGCACATTATCAAAATCAACCAAATTGCCAAAATGAACGGCATTAGCAATACGCTAACAACCCAAATTTCAGTAATCAACTTCAACCAAATTTGCAGAATCAAAACCTACATTATCATAGTTACAATCCCAAACCAACATTTTCAAATCAACCCATGAATATACAACAACGACCACAACTCCCTCGGAAATATTTAACAAACGCACATGTGTTTGGTCACCAACGTAATGCGTTTAAACTAAATCAGATTCAATCTAGTCGATTACCAAAAACAGAACTAATGTCAACGACGAGCCGAAACCTATCGTTTCAGTCCAGAAAAGGAAGACAGAATACATAGAAATAATCTCAGAAATGATTTTGATAATTATAATTAGAACAGAATCTTCATCTCGAAAGAATTGCATACAAATGACTATGATCACGAAAACGAAGAATTTTTAAATCCCGAATACGATGCAAACCTAGTCAACTAGAATATTCCAGAACACCGTTATATCAAAATCAAATGAATAAGAATCAAAATTTTTGCGAACAAGCATTGGAAATTCAGACAATATAAAATAAATTGAATTCAAACAACTCCTTGCCGTACATAGAAATCCAAAATCCAAATATTAATTTATTACTTGATACAGGCAGTAATAGGTCATTACTTTGACCTAGATTTGCAGAACTATCTATCATCTAGAATGCATTTATCACTCTTGCCGAAAAACTGAAAATTGATCTAATCATAGTTTAATTTTTTGCTCAGATTGCAACAAAAGTCACTCTTTCATATGATAAACTAGCTCTAAAAATAAATGTTCCTTGCAAGCTCTCTCTTTGTTTCTGTCATTTGAGTTTCATAAGTCATTCGGTGTTTTTCATCCAATCGCAGTTATCGACGAGGTGTCACGTGAAACAGCCAGCCATAATTAATTTGGTTATTCCTATTGACGTTTTGTTTGGGTATTACTGTTGTTGAATGTCTGATTTTTTAAATGAGTAAATCAAAAATGGATGAATTATATTGTGAAGGTGGCAAGGCTACTACTTCTTATATCTCTGGCAGAGGTAGAAAAAGGCTGGGACAAGAATCTAAAAGAGAGAAGCTAAAAATATCCAGGTACGTTCTGCAAAAATATTATCTCTGTAGATTCTCGTAGCAAATATTGAACAACTTAAATTAAAAAATAGTTTTATTTACGTTTTAAATTATCTTTGTTTCTAGGCCAAAAAGCCTTCCTGTATTTCCTAATTGTGGCCATAACGAAAAACCTGGATTCCCATACTTTAAAGCAAATCTTACGATGAACCAAATAAAACTTTTCCACAATGAGTGGTCTTCGACAAAAAATAAAGTATTCAGGATACTTAAATTCTTAAATTTTGTCATGCTCAAAATCGTACTGAAGCCAATAAAAACAAAAATAGAAAGATTTTCAATCTGTTACACAATACAGGATGATGAAGGTAATGTTATATGTGTCTGTGAAAAACCTCTCCTGGGAATAACTGGCTTCAGCAGACTTAGAAAATCAAGAGTAGTGAAGAACTTTTTTAAGAAGAATGAGATTCCAAAAGAATGCAGAGGTGGAGATCGATTGGGAAATGAAAATAAAGAGAAGAAAACTAAAATCGAAAAGTTCATAGAATCACTGTGGTGTGGAAAAATATATGTAACTGCAGAAGTAAGACCTCTGAGAGTTTATACTTACCATACTAATTAAATTTTAAGAAGTTGTTTTCAATTCACAAAGAATAGGTGGTTAGTTTATTGTGCGTGAAAATGTAATATTTTCGACATTATGTCAATATGCACTATAATATTGCATTTGTATCACCACAAACAGATTTCTTAAGCCAATAGCTGAATTACTATAATTTCACAATTGTTTATGGTAGTTCGAAAGGAAGACAGGATTCATCTCATGTTTTTTCCTATCTTTGGTTAGAAACAGATGTCTCTAAAGATTCTAACTAAATTGCGTCTGCAGTATACCACTTTTTTTTAAATTTCAGTTTGATGAGTCTGTACAAATCGTCCGCATGTTCGCCGATGGATGTGGAGGCCAGAACAAAAATAGAACAATGATGGTAATGATTTCCTTTTATCTCTCAGGAGACGCACCCAAAACAGTGAATACCGTAGAAATTCTCTCTCCCATCGTAGGACATTCATTTAGGCCGCCTGATAGAGTGTTTGACTTGATTTAAAAATCATTGAGAAAGAAACCTATAGTCATTAATCCAGAGGACGATGTGATCATAAAGTTTTTTACGACTATCAGAAAAAGTGATGAATGGAAAATTTTTATACTGGAGAAATGAAACGTCGATTGGATAAAACCCACAAGAAGCAAGAAATGAAAATTGTGATTTAAGGGATTCTAAAAATTCGAGTAGAAGTTTAAGTTAATTCTACATTGGAACTACAGAAAAGAAAAAATGGTTGTAGGTATTTGCCCATATCAAAAAAAGTGGAAAGCATCTCATGCTTGCGTGAGTTTTAAAAATCTTGCGTGTTCACAATGCTCGCAAATGATTGAACTTGGACCGAATGGCACGTAATTAGCAAAAAAGTCGGCCGCAGCCGCATTCCCCCAAATATAGGAAAATTAGGTTTTTTTATTAAAATTGTAAATGTTAGTGAAGCCAGGATTGAAGAAGGTTGCAAAACCTTATAACTTCCCTAAATGAACTATTTAGCTGGAAAACAAAAATGTACCCCATCCCCAGAAAGATTAATAAACGTATTTTGATTGATTGATTGAACTAATTTGCAAAACTTGTACTAATTAGAGCTATTTTTATATGAGTTGTTTTGTTTCATTATACCAACAACAATTTTAATCAAACAAAGATATTTAGATATGGTCAAATTGACCCAATAACAGAGTAACTCTAGAAGCGTTAACTACGTCAAGAGGTATACAGCTTTGAAAAATTCTGAACTTACAGGACAGTATCCCAAAAGTATTTTTTACCAAAACATGAGAACGGGACAGTTCTTGATTGAATATTCTCTCTGTACATGATATCTAGGAAATGGCTTCATGATACATATGATCTCTACACAGACATAGGCACCCAGTCGTGTGAGATCGAGTCAGCAAGTTTTGTTATATCAGCCATGGCGAGTCTCCTAGGGAAGGCTCCCAGGATAGGGTAGCGAAACAAGACCACATGTGCATCTGGTTCCAAACCCGAGAAGAGACCGGCAGATGGGAAGCTTGTACTGGCGTTTACTGGAATGGCAGGATTCTGCATAATGGGGAAGCCGCTCGTGGAGACTCCGTACAATAATACCTTCACAAGAGGTGGAAAGCGTTCTGCGCAACATCATGTCTCAAGGCGGTAGAATACTTGAACACCTCTGCAATCAAGACAATGATTATAGAGTTCCAGGAGTGAATCAGCCCAAAAACCGCCATGAAGAGAGCATGGATAAAAGCTGTGTTGGATACGCAAGATTTCTCCATCCCGAAACTGAAGGAACAGAGGTAATTATGGTATTGCGAGGTCACGGAATGAAATCTTATAAACTCATGAGAGATTTCACAAGAATACCGTCTTCCATCTTGGCTATAAATGAGGTGCATACGCAAGCGAAGACATATCTAGCGAACTATAACGGGATACGTGTACTTAGTGCAGATGCCGAATCGGATAAAAATACATAGGGCAAGTAAGTGTTACTATTACGAGGTGGTAAATTGATGCAATCTATTTTAATTTGCTGCCGTTAACCACTTCGATTATAGCAACCCATATCTACAAACATAACAAAATAGTCACTATCAACTAGCGCTAAAAGCACAATACAGAAATGCCCTTTATAATTTTTGTGATAGAATCATCATATGTTTTCCGTCCAAAGTGCCGATACAGTTAGGAAAACTAAATCCTTCTGCTTCAGACAACCACTCGTCCTCGGTTATTAGAATCTTGAAAAATACACAATTGTAGTTAGTCAAGTTTTCACGGCTCCCTTTATATTGAAATTCTTTTTAACCTGCAGACATATAGAAGAAAAGGTCGTATTGCAAACATAATATAAATACTATTTTGTTTCAGACCCAATAAACAGAGGAAGATATAGGAATTGGTGAACTTGATAGTGGAAAAAGTAGCAGTACTACAGAAGTACAAAATAGCGTTGCAACAAATAGAGCCACACAAGCTTCTTCAGAGAAAAATAACTCTCTGACTAATTCTAAAGTGGTACACAACAAGCAGATGAGCGCAGCATTCAGGACACTAAATAGTGTCTTGTAAACTGAGAAAAATAGAGAAGATAAAGAAAATGATGACGCTGATTTCTTCTGTTAACTTCTGGCAAAATAGTTCAGAGATTGCCCTGAAGACGAGAGAGAAGAGTTTATGTACTAAATAAATCGAGTGATATTAAAAAAACGTCAGCGCTGCCGCGGTCGAGTATTGCAGCCCAGTATTTCGCCATCTATTTACAATTGCAGTTCATCAGCACACAGTTTCTCGTACTGGAATGAATCGCTGTCACGAAACATTATTTCTCCGGACTAACCAATTATTATGGTTCAGCCTTCTTTGTACTCTGATACTTCTCCTTCGCAATTAAGAATCAATCGCCCTTCATCATCACACAGCTCCTATGCTATACCAACGCCACCACTAAACTTCAATCAAGAAATATCACATCAGACATCACCTGTTGATAAGCAACCTATTCTATACTGTTAAGCTTCTCCTTCACAAATGTTCATTACACACCCATTATCACTAAGCTCCTACATTACACCAACGCTCCCACAAAACTTCAATCAAGAAATATCGCATCATGTATCATATCCATTTATACCAAAAAATGTTCAGATTCTATATCAAGAGAAGTTTCAACCAGGAGAATATAATATCTTGCTTGGAGCATTCGAGAAAGTGACAACGGAACAAGAATGAAGAAAAGATTTACTTACGAGTATAAGTTGAATCATATTATCACATTAAATACCTTGATCTTTGATTCATAAAAAGTTTTCGTCATGACACAAAAATATCTTTGCTCACCTTTACTAAATCCTTCAAAACATTATTGAGTACTAAGCCATACTTCTGGGATAATTTCAGATATTATTTGAATTTTTTTGAAAAGATGCAAGCTTTTTCAACTGTCCCCTGTAGCTAAATATCTTAATTTTACCGCCAGTCGTATTTTCACAGGAATCGCATCCCTACCAATCAGTATCTTGTTTGGCAACGATTGCAGATATTTTTTGTAATAGGTATCAAAAATCGATCTGACATCCAAAGAAAATTGTGAAACTCCCCTGATGGCTCAGCGAGAAGTTCCGCTAGTTGTTTATCCATGCTTATCATGAAATTAACAAAGAATTAGTCGTCGCGTTTATGAAACATACGAGTTTGAGATATAAAAAACAAACCATAAAAAATTATTTTACCTTGTTCTGTTTCGATTTCTTTTTCATCGGTCTTTCCATACACATTAACACATTCAAGTAGTTGAGGTATGCTGTTAATTGATAAACTGCAGCAGCAGTTAGCCCTTCAAAAATTTTTTCAAAAAATTCATCCGCACATTGGCCGGAACCGAATCAAACTGAATTCCAATATATGGATGCCATCACGAAATAATATCTAAAGGTAGCATTTGACCCACTGCTTTATATGAATTTATATGGAGCACTGAACAAATCACACTACTGCGTCTCACGATCAGTGGAAATGGCCAGAGAGCGGCATGGCGACCGCGTCTCGGTCGCACCGAAGGCAGTGCAGTCACGCGACGTAGGCGCTACTTCATCAATCGATAGGATTAGGAATGATATTAATGGACAAAATAATGCCGTTCAGAAACATTTCAACGAACCGAAGCAACATTCAACCATTGGAATGATCACGATATCATGAGAAGTGGGTTAGCTATTGATCAGGGTTGCAAAAAAACATGTATTTTTCAATTTGATTCAAAACACATTTTTTTTTCGTTTTAACCTTTTTTTGTTGTTTGTTTTAACCCCAGAAGGCTAAGCATCGTAAATTCTACGACGCCGAATTTTGTACTTCGCAGTACGTTGGAAACGTAAAGTTTGAAGGGGTTCAGCCGCCATCTAATCTTAAGGTGGGAGTTGCCGAGTAGTTAATTAGCATTTTTACGTACGTAAGGTCGCGCACGTGCGAATTATATAAGCGCTGTCGTAAAATTTACGAAAGATTAACTTCAATGTAGCTTTTCAAATATTAATTTGTTATTGGTTTCCCGGTTTTTATGACAGTTTTTTTCGACTCATAACGTAGTATATTATATCGAGAAAGTGGAAAGATACCAGGCCATTTCGGCCAAACAAGCTGGAAAAGTTAGCAGCCAGTTTTAGCTTCCTTGATGAAGATAATGAGGTCGATTATAGTAAAGAAAGATGCAACGATAGTAGCGAAGATGAAGATCACCTAGAAAAAGAGCCATTTGTGTATTCTGGAAGTGAGTACATTAGTTCCACGCAACATACCTCGTGAAAATAGCAGTGCCGCATTGTCGTGACCACGTGTGAAAGTGAGGTTAAAAAAATATTGGTTTACAAGGTGAACAATGAAGAAAGAAAATGTTGTTTTCGTTATCGTCCACTTTTCGGAGGAATATGAGAATCTGCCTTGTTTGAGGAACAAAATTAATCGTGAATTTAAAGACAGAATCGCAATGAGCAAAGCCGAAGAACAACTATAAGCTATAACTGGAATTACAGACGTAAAAACATTGCGCAAAAAATAGGGAGGATTTGTGGTACATATCTACAAGACGGAAAACTAAAAAAAGCACAAAAACTGGGAGTGGAACGGAAAAATTATAAGTGAAGGAAATGCTCAAAAAAAGGAAATTTGCAAAAAAAAATTGGTTGTTGGTCTTAGGAATCTATCGGCAACTCGAAACCAACAAAGCTTTGGTACATAGCTTTGTTGGTTTCGAGTTGCCGATAGATTCCTAAGACCAACAACCAATTTTTTTTTGCAAATTTCCTTTTTTTGAGCATTTCCTTCACTTATAATTTAACTTAACACTCGTGCAGCCGCCGCAACCACTTCATTCGACGCCATTTTTAATTTACTACAAAAATCGTGACTTTAAATACATGAAAACAACCATTGAAAATGTCATATTGTCATTAGTTAGTCATGACATTATTATGTCGCATAAAAACGAGCCTTAAAAGCAGCATTTCAGGCTTTGTTATTCGAACCAGCAAATCAGAAAAGAATAAGTTGGATCTAAAAATAGCCCAATATTTATATGCAACAAAAACATCATTTCATGCAGTTGAACATCCCGAATTTAAAAAGATGATAAATGCATTACGTCCTAGATATAAGCCATCAAATAGAAATTCTATTTCAACCGACTTGCTTCATAAGGTTCATAATTCAGTACAAACAACGATTAAAGAAAATTTATGCAACAAGAAGGTTTGTTTAGCGCTTGACTGCTGGAGCAACTTTCATAATGAACCTTTAATAGGCGTATGTGTCACAGACATAGAAAGTGAACAGGTGCATCTGATAGAGTCCATTGATACGAGTGGAAATAGTCACAATTCCGAGTATTTATTACAGCTACTTAAAAATTCAATTGAGAAATGTGAAGTGTATAATTGTGAGGTAACTAGTATAGTCACAGATAACGCTGGAAATGTTACCAAAATGAGAAGGGTTCTGTTTGAGGAATTAGACAGGAAAGATATCATAACTTATGGTTGTATTAAACTTAATTGCCCATGATATAGAAGTGCCTGAAATAAAGGGTAGTATAAAAAAAATTGTAAATATTTCAGAAATGTACAGTTTGCTAGCGCAAAATTCCAAAAAGCTGGTGGTTTTTGCTCTTGTATTGCCACAGGATGTTCGTTGGAATACTTTGTCGGACTGCTTGGTAAGTAACTTGAAAAACTGGTCGATATTATTCGACGTTTGCTCAAATAACAGAATAAGTATTGATAAAGATATAATAAAGCTTGTAAACGACGCCTATTTAAAGACAAATGCCCAAGTCTATTCAAAAAAATTAAAGTATATCGCAGTTGCTTTGAACAAAGTCCAAAGAAACACTTTTGAAAGCATTCGCGACTGAGAAAGCAAATGGAGAATTTTCTGTGAGTGATACGAATAAAGACAAGGAGCGTATAGAAATGGCTTTGACACCAGCTCATTTTTCGGCAAGTTTGCTTGATCATCGCTTTAGATGAAATAAACTCAGTCAATAGCAAATAGAAACTGGCATGGAATATGCAGAAACCTATCATTCGGAAGCATTGCCAATCATTATTAATCACCAGGCAAAGTGTGCACCCTTTAAACCATATTTTTTTTCAAAACATCTAATTGAGAATGAGAATGTGAAGGTAAAACCATTGGCATGGTGGCGTTCTATGAAAAATAATATAAATACGACAGCATTGGAACTTCATACAGCTATTGCATCGTCAGCCAACAGAGAAAGACTCTTCTCATCACAAGGTTTAGTCTATTCAAAACTACGTAATCGGCTAGACAATGTCAAAGCGGCTAGGTTGATTTCAATTTTTAAAGAGCTTAATTCCATCAGTGATGACGTGACTGATCAGATTGATGTCATTGACGACTATGCGTATGTATGTGGCTAATCATTTTTCGGCTATAATTGCCTTCATCAGAAAACATTATGATTCTGTGTTGTGTGTTAGCCCAATATGGGGCTAATCATTCTACTTTGAAACATATTTATATTAATCCATTGCTTCTCACACTTCGAAAAATGAAAATTCTCACAAAAACTGCGTAGTTATTTGAAACGAAAACATTCAAAGATAATATCACTTTATAGCCAAAATTGAGCTTTGGCTGCATAGTGATATTGTCTTTGAATATTTCTGTTTCGTATATCACAAACAATACGGGATTGAAATGTTTTCTGATGAAGATTATCATTGCCGAAAGATAAAAAAAAGTTCATATTTTAGGAGGATCTACCACACCCATGAACACAACATCCCTGTATATATATATATATATATATATATATATATATATATATATATATATATATATATATATATATATATATATATATATATTTCGCTTCGGAACATAGGGCTTCTTTGAAGCAGCGCCACCTGACTCTGTTTTTGGCCATTTCTTTAATTTCTCGCCATGTTTTACCGGTTGTTCTGATCCCTTCATCTATTGTTCTTCTCCAGCTCGTTTTAGGTCTTCCCCTTTTGCGTTTGCCCTGTGGATTCCAATCTAGTGCTTGTTTTTTCTATTGCTGTTGGGGTCTTTTCGTAGAGTGTGTCCAATCCAATTCCATTTTCGTTTCTTTATTTGAGTATTTATACGTGTTTCTTGTGCTCTTTCCCATAGGTTGTTGTTTGAGATGGTGTTTGGCCAGTGAATTTCTTTATTTTTTTGAGGCATCTATTCATTAATACCTGTAGACTTGCTGTGATGTTATTCGTGGTTTCCCATGTTTCGCTGCCATACAAGAGAACAGATTTTACGTTGCTTTTGAAAATTTTGAGTTTGGTCTATTGATTTTTCTGTTGCCAGATATAGTTGTCTGAATGCTGCGTTCGCTTTTTGTATTCGTGTTTTTACATATTCTTCTGCTCCGCCCGTGACCGTCACTACACTGCCCAAATATGTGAATTTGTTAACCTATTCTATTTCATTATTATTTAGATAGTCGCTTCGAATGTTAATATTGTTTGTTCTGAGTGATTTGGTTTTGATGCTGTCGATCTTCAAACCAGTAGTTTTTCCCTTTTCAGCTATTCTGTTTAGTTTTTGTTGCATGTGATTGTGTTTGTGGGATAGTAGACAGATGTCGTCGTCAAAGTCTGAATCTTCGAGCTGTTCTGTGAGGTTCCAGGTTATTCCGCTTCTCTCTTGTCTTTGTTGCTTTGGTCAGTTCTTCGTCTGTGATCATTAGGAACATTACTGGAGATAGATAGATTTTTTACCTTTGATTTCAGGGTTCAAGGTCAATTTTGAGCACAATGTCACATAATAAGAATTACCGCACCGATGGGAGTAAGCACTTCCGTGAAACTTTCACTCGAGGCAATTTAGATAACGAGTTCGACGCAACTCGCCAAGAGGTTGCCAGAACCGTAGTCATGAAACAGGAGAAGAGGGTTGTTGGGTATAGAGCCCAAACGAGTAAGATAACAGCAGATGACCTTTCAGATGAATTAAGAGTGGGGCGTGACTGTAGCTTATTTCGTTCGAGGTAATGGTAGAATCAGATCATGAGTAGGAGGAGGCGGCGAGGGTGGCAGAGACGAGCGCATGCGCTCCCACCGCATTCGGCCAGCTTCGTTGCGCTTCTTCACTATACGACTAGTGGTGAAATGATTGTTTCCCCCAATCAGAGCTCGCTGTACACCCTGGTTTTCATAGCTGAGTGAGTAACGTCAAACGTATACAGTACTGTCAAACGCAAGCGAGTTTTTCACTCAGTGTGTGAAACATTTGCTATTGTATTTTGAAACTTGTCCTTCAGAGTTTTAGTGTTTTTATAAGCCTAGTAGAAGTATTTTGTATTGGCCTAGTAGAACGTTTCATTTTCTTATTATTTCTTCAAAAAAAATGGATGGTCGAAGGAGGTTAAGCGGTGCTGAATACAGAAGGATAGCAGATGAGAAAAAACGAAAACTAGCTGATGTGATAAACAAAACCGTGAAACTTGATGCTTTTTTCAAGCCCAATATTCAGGTCGGAGAACCTTCTACTTCCTTAAATATTGCTGCCGATGTCAATGCTGCAAGACTCGACGAGAGAGTGTATAATGTAGTGGAAACAAAACAAGATGACAATCCTTAAGTATATGATAAACAAAAGGAAGTTTTTGAATCTGCAGCTTTCAATCATGGTGAAACTGATAATTCCGAACGTAGCAGTGATCCAGTGCATTGTAAAGTGAACGATTGGACTAGAATACTTTGTAAAACATGGATTCATGCAAAATAAAGATTCGGATTTTGAAAAATCTAAAAAAGTGTACCCCGAAAACAACAAATTCCTGTCAAAATTATTGTTTGAAAGACAACTCGCTAATGGCGATATAGTTAGCAGGGACTATTGAGTGTATTCTCCTAGTCAGGGGTCGGTGTTTTGTGGTCCGTGCTAATTATTTTGCAAATATTCTAGTCAGTTCATAGATGGAGAATGAGCAAATTATTTGTCAATTTGAGGAAGAGATCAACTAACTATTGGAGAGCAGTTCTGCATAGGGTTGTTTCTGTTATAAAACAACTAGCATCAAGAGGTCTTGCTTTTAGGGGAGATGACGAAGTATTTGGATCGCCAAATAATGGAAATCCGTTTTTAAAATCACACATTGATAAATACGGAAACCCGGGTCAAGGGAGGTCATCGTACTTTTCCTCAACAGTGTGTGAAGAATTAACTGAATTGATGAGTAAATGTGTTCTTGACACAATCTTCAATGAACTGATAAAATAAAAATATTTTTCAATCAATGTTAGCTGAATCAGTAATTGACCACATGTGACGTCACGCCGCCATCTTTGTTGAGGAAGGTTATGGGCCATCATCCAAACAAACCGAATTTATTTTTGTGTTTTCGTGTATGTAATATATTTTTCAGTTTTTCTGTGGAAATAAGTATATTGAAATAATTTAAAACACTGTGATTTTGTGTAGGTCCCTTATTATTGATATTCATATATATTTATATTGAGATAAAAAGAGAGAATTTTTTCTGATAAAACCGACACTGATCTTAACCATTAAATAATCAGCAAGATATTTCATTGAAATAGATTTATTTATTTGTTGAAAAAATGAGAAATGTGTAAAGTAAATAATTTGTTGGTTATTTATTGTTCGATACTGATAATTTCTTACTAGTAGAATTATTTAACTTATAGCAAACATGGTGATGTGTTGGGCACCTGATTGTAAACACAACAACCGAAGGGAGACTTGTAAATTCTTCAAATTTCCTACGGATTCTAGAGAAAGATTGAGATGGAAAAAACTAGTAAGGTAAAACTCTTCAATTTAATCATGTTATTTTTTTTGAAAGAATTTTTTTATCTTTCAAGGCAACCAGATGAACCTGTTCCTGGGGCACTCCTTTGAAGTTACCATTTTCCTGATGGAAAAAAAAATGGACCTCAAATGTTTGAACTTAATATGAAGAAAAGATCCACCTTCTCGTCGCCTGAGAAAAAAGGAAAGAAGACTACTAAATCAGATATTAGGTAACAACAATTTGTTTTTATAGTGGTCATCCTTCTTCATAATACTGGATATAATTTTCAATCTTTTTACCAAGCAAATAATCTAATATTCTTAGTTACTATTATAGGGGGAACATTGACATGTGTGATATTACAGTGAAAGTTAACACGGGTAGAATTTTCTCTCGTGCATGAATTGGAGTTGACGGGGGAAACTGCAGCTGACCGTTGGTCGACTGGCCGCGAGTGCAGATTCATTTTGAGTAAAATTTGAGCCCCAAGTAACAGTATACCGTCTTTTGTTTTCCGAATATAGCTACGTGACCCGAGGAAGTTTGTAGGATGTTCTCACTTGAGTATTTTGTTGGCGCTGTGTGGCGGATTTACAAGAAAGGCCTCCGAGTTAATAAAAGATTCCGAGAATATTAGCCGGTGTGATTTATCGTACGGAGAACTCGGACTTTTCCTGTCGCAGTTTGGCGTAATTGAAATTAGCGTAAACTGGGTGCCGTAGAAGGAAGTACCGACGTAGATCCTCGTAGATTCCCTGAACATAAGATCGTTACTGTTTGTCTGTGGAGGAAGTCTTGATCCGGCCAACCATCCCTAAGGTCCGAAGGAACGTGGTTTCCGAAGACGGCCATTGTTTTCCGTTGGCACACTTTATACATTACATTTAGAGTGAGGTGAACGCGCAGGTATTCCAGAAGCCATCTGGCCCAGGTCTCCGCACGCGCAGGTACGGTTGAAACGTCCTCTGACGTAACCAACGACCAGGTCAGTCTTACATACTGTTCTTTTCCTTGGCGCGTGAGAAAATAAAACTGATCAGTTCCAGTACAGTGTTTGTTTACTTATATATATTTTCTAGTAGAAGTAATTGTTATTCTTTGTTCTCTTTTATACTGTATTGTGAGAATTCAGGTCAGGCCTGAGGCGGATTTATGCGGAATCCGTGATTCCCATACATGTACTTATATTTAGATTCCGTTATGGTTTTCTTTGAATTGTGAATACTCGGTATCGGAGAGAGAAAGATACCGATACCCATCTCAGTGGTATTAATTGTGTTGACCACTGAGTAGTTTATTAATTAATATATATATATATATATATATATATATATATATATATATATATATATATATATATATATATATATATATATATATATATATATTGAGTCCGAAATCATCGCTTATTTTATTTTCTGGTATACATCAATCAATAACGTGTAGCTGCCCAAGATCACTAATAATCTTTCTTTCCTACTTTAATAAAACTCCCACGACCTGAGATACCTGCCTCTACGATATATATATATATATATATATATATATATATATATATATATATATATATATATATATATATATATATATATATATATATATATATATATATATATATATATATATATATATATATGTATATATATATATATATATATATATATATATATATATATATATATATATATATATATATATATATATATGTATATATACCTACCAAAGTAGGTGGCGCCTATTAATTTCTGGCAAATGAAATAATAAATACATCTACTCATGCTCAATATCCCTAGTGTCACTAGAGCTAGCTGCAGTATCCCGAAGGGCACTACTAGTAACTTTTCCGATTTCACGTTTAGGAGAAGAGTTAAGAATAAAGTTTCCACCGGTAATTCTCACCTTCAGTAAGACTTACCCCTTATCACACATAGGGCTTAGTATTGTACATTAGTATCTAGTATAAGAATCCATTCTGGTAGATCACTGCCCTTGGGAGGTGTGATAAAGTATAAGAAATTAGTTGCGTTGAGATTGAGTTCTTAGTTTGATTGGGTACCGAATCTTTATTGAATTATGCCCTCAATTTGTTTCTTATGAGTAGAAGAATTGAAATTATTAATATTTTATACTCAATCCAACCCAGATTCAAGCTAACCTAAACGCATTCTATTTCTTACTTCTACTCAAGTAAGCCATCAATTTCTAGCCAAATCAGAAAGTAATAAAAGCCATATTCATATAACTGTGTTATTTTATTGTGTATTCCATAGTCATTGTGAACCTATATATTACTCAAAAAATGTTTTTAATATAAGGGTGGAAAATTCTGCAGATATCCAAAGTACTCCGCACACAGCAACAGTGGATATCTTTGAAAATCCAGAGCCAATCAACTTGTGAACAAATATTGAAATAATACTTATAGTGGCAGTGTAATGAGTTTCTGTTGCACATCAAGTAAGGACTGAAAAAGATTAAAATGCCTTTTACAAACGATGAAGCTGTTAATATAACTGCAGTATATTTTGAATGTCTTCAAAATGCAGCATTGGCCCTTAAGGTATGCAGAGCTCTCTATCCAAATCGTCGTTTACGCCATTCGACAATTTTTCCGTGTTGAGTGCGAATTTTGCGTAACACTGGCACCTTTCAACCTTAAGAATTCCAGATGAAAATTTCCAAGATTTTCTGTTGGTCACTTTAGTTATAATATTTTTCACCGCAAGCCTCTGCGACGAATAGTTTACGAGAAACAGCACTTTGCATTCTTATCTGGCCACCCGGTACATACAGTAGGTACAGAAGAGGTCCCAACACTCCCAACACTGATCCTTGTGGTACTTCTATTTTCACTTGTGCCATATCACTTTCACATTTATTATAGGTAGTATAATGCCGTCTATTTAATAAATACACCTATACCTCGATTTACACGCTACCCGTTTTACACGATTTCGCTTTTACACGGTTCATAAACTACTGAAATTCGGAAAATTTCTAAAAATGTATTTTTGGTTCCTCAAAGTGATAGCGAATAAATTTCGAACATACCTGAATTAGTTAAGATTCAGCAGGTACTTTTTGAAAAATTTTTCGTTTCTATTTTTGTTTTCATTTTTACAAATATATAAACTAAGACTAGTTTAAAGTTTCTGGATATGTTTTACTCTTGTTCCATTTGAATAAATGACATAATTGCGCAGTTTTTTTCGTTTTACACGGTTTGATACAAGAAAAACAAAGATTTAATTTTACACGGATTTGTCTGGAACCTATTTTCAGTGTAAATCGGGGGATAGGTGTATGTTTTAAACAAATTATAGCATATGCCCCTAAAACCCATCCTGTATAATTTTGATAGCATCTCTTCTATGCCTACTGTATCAAATGCCTTTTGTAAATCTATATACACCACTGCCACAAAGTTTCTTTTATCAACTTCTTTATTTACAAACTCCAGAAAATCCACTGCTGCCCCCGATGTACTAGAATTTTTTTGAAATCCATACTGATTGCGGTCAAAATCAAAATGTGTTTCAATAAATGATATAACACTATTTTTAATAATTTTTTCAACAATTTTTGAAAAGGTGTTCAATATTGATATTGGCCTATAATTGTTTCTTCTTTGTTCCCCTTTTTGAATATTGGAATGATTTTTGCAATTTTAAGTTCATATGGAAAATTGCTCTTTTCTATTAAATAATTTATGAGGTCAACAATTTTATTTCCAATGATTACAAAGAGCTTCACAATATCTTCTTTTGTAATGTTGTCAGGTCCAGTGCAGCAATTTTGCTTTAGTTCATTGATGGTTGCTTTCAGTTCACAAAGGTTGGTTGGTTTTAAGTTAATACTATGTTCAATCTCTCCTTCTATAAACTGAACATTATCTGGTTTCCTTATTTGATTTGCGATTTGCAGCCCAACTTTGGAGAAGTGTACATTGAATGCATTTGCTATATTTTCATTATTATTTATACATATATTATATATATATATATATATATATATATATATATATATATATATATATATATATATATATATATCCATAGTCCTTGTGAACCTATATATTACTCAAAAAATGTTTTTAATATAAGGGTGGAAAATTCTGCAGATATCCAAAGTACTCCGCACACAGCAACAGTGGATATCTTTGAAAATCCAGAGCCGTCAACTTCAACAAGCAATATGTAATAAAAATCTTTATTTTTATATACCATTTTGTTTTCCTGTTTTTCTTCTGTAAACATTACGGTTAATCAACATATATTTATTTTCAGGTCACAAGATAGTCAAAATATTCACAGAATATCCCAGCCTTTAACATCTGCTGTAGACACCGTAATGTCGAAACCGTCCACTTCGGCTGATAGACACACACAAAAACACTACAGACTACAGACAAAAAATTACTTTTTGAGACAACACCAGGAAGAAAAACAGAAGGAAGAAAAGGGCTTCTCTTATGAAGAAATTTCCAGAAATGATAATCTAGTTTCCTTGTATACTGGTTTACCAAATGCTACTGTTGTTAATAGTTCATTCCAATTGGTACAAGATATCAAAATGAACTATTATTTGCAATGGAATTTGCTCTTAAGTTATCGAAAAAAGATCAACTATTTATGTGTCTCATAAAATTGAGTCAAAATTTTCCTGATGAAGATTTAGCATATAGGTTTGGAGTGTCAACGGCAACTGTAACAAACATTGTTATCACTTGGATACATGTTTTACATGCAATATTGTCTTCCAAAGTGCTTCAGTACATTCACCAACTGTCGGATTATTTTGGACTGTACTGAAATAGCCACTATATTTTCAAAGAAGATGAGTACTCAGAAGGCAACATACAGCTCCTACAAGCATAGGCATACATGGAAAGCCCTTATTGGTATTGTTCCCAATGGTGTTATTAATTTGTCAGTGAACTGTATCCAGGATCTAAATCAGACAAAAAAATTGTCCAACATTGCAAAATACTAGAGCAACTAAGTGCTGGAGACTTAATCTTGGCTGACAAGAGGTTTTTACTCAAAGATATTCTGCCACCGGGTGTCAATTTGAATATCCCTCCATTTTTAATGACAGCACAATTTACACCCGAGCATGTGTATCGCACATAGACCATTGCCCGAGCTAGAATTCATGTTGAGAGGGCAATAAGAAGAATGAAGAAATTTGAAATATTACACACCCTCCAGCAACATATGCTAGCTATGTTGTTCAGGTGATTGGGGCCTTGACAAATTTGCAACCACCTCTTATGAGAGAAGTTAAGGAATCGTACACTTCTACTGAAAGCGAATAGTTTCTTCAAATAAAATGATATGTAAATTTTGTAATTCCATTAAAAAGTTAATCATTTACGATTTTGTTTATTTCCACAATCTGAATATTTAAAATCAATAAAACATTTAACAAATTATGTGCTAATGAATTTCTTTTTCCTAAATATAAAAATATTTTTAATTCCCTCTGTTAAGAAATTGCAGCTTTCTACCACCCTAAATTAAAAAAAAATAGTAAATTACAGTTATTACTTTGATATGTTAAAATATCGATTGCCATTATAATGTCTAGAGAGAACAGAAGTACATAGTAAAATCTTCTTCAAGTGAAAAAAGTTGTAAAAAGAAAGGTTTAAAGTATATAGATAATTTTTAAATGTTTTACATGCAAATGAAACAATAACATATCATATAGGTAGATCAAAACTAATTGTAACATTATAACTAATATGGGTATTAAAACGAAATGGTTGAAAGTAGTAAGCTATATATTTAAAAGAGTTTATTAGTGATAAATGGAATCAAATGTGTTAGATGAAAATTTTGTAGGACTGAAATATTTGCTTCCTAATCCTCAAGGATTTCCACAATTTCACACTCATTAAGGTTCCAGACTACCTGATGGTATTTTTCCCTTTTTGTGATATGTAGCTGTCCCTGTATTTGATGCCAGTAATTGTGTTTTTTATTTACCTCGGTAATACCCTCATCGTTTTTAAAAATCATGTACGATTTGTCATTTTTCAATACAGTTTCCAATGAAGAATTGCGTAATCGATACGGACACTTCACCTCAATCAAGTCGTAATCTCCTACTAAGCCACCTGGACTAGCTCCTAGGTAACCACCTTCATGCAGCCATAATCCTGTTGGAGAAACTTTTATCCCCATAGCTTCTTCAAAGAGAGAAATGGCTGTAGCTCAATTTTCTCTTCCCCACTGAATGGCTAAAACCGAGTTAAAACTGTAGCCCTCCATTAAGATTTTGAAAAAGGAGGGTGGAAACCTATTTCTTTGGCATGCAGTTAAAGGTACTCCAAAATGACTAGCAGTTAATCGATGTTTTCTCATCACAAGCCAGTTCTCGTTAACTGATTGAACAATTGTTTTTTGTGCTATGTTAATAACCAGTTCTGGAGTAATTCGATATTTATCTATAAAAAAAGTAAGTGTATCAACTGCAGAAATATATTCTGCTGAATATAAAATAGTTTCAACTGCAGGAATAAAATTAAGCACTACAGCTTCAGGCTCTTTTTGAAGAAGCCACGTGAATCCAACCTAAGTTGAATTAAGATTTTGTCGAAAGCTCTGGATTTCTGTTGTATTTGCAAGTCTTGCAGTGGCAGTGAATCCAGGATTTTTCAAAGGAAACATTAGTCTCAAAGTTCTCGTTTCTTCACTCCCTTTAGCTTTGTTTGGAGCAGGTAATCCTGTCAGACCTATAAATGCCACAAACAACAGCCCTATGACCTCACTCAAAAAATTTATTGCCGATATATTGAAAACATCTTATGACATTATTAATGACTATTACATAAAGGACACTTATCAATTAGCAAGTTAAGCAAATAAGATGATATTGCCAGAAGGATATAGGATAGTCTCCTTTGATGTTGTAAATCTATATGGAAATCTAGACAAGAAGAATATAGTGGAAGTCCTTAAGAAAAAATGGAGCGATATAAAGAAATACATCAATATAGACCAGACATTGTTTTTTGAGATAATAACTTATTTGTTGGACAAAAATTATTGTACGTTCAGGGGAAAATATTACAGACATATTTTCGGTTGTGCAATGGGATCGAAATTAAGTCCTATATTAGCACAATACGTAATGGATGATTTGATAACAACCTCACTATCAAAACTAAACTTTGAAATACCACTGTTGAAAAAAATCGTAAATGATATTGTAATTACTTTGCCAGAGATGGAAATTGATGAAACATTAAAATGTTTTAACTCATATTATGAAAGTTTAAAAATTCACAATAAAGAAAGAACATGAAAAACATGGAGATACATTTTTAGATACAAAATTACAGAGCAGAAAACAGTCAAAACCTTTAGTAATGATGCAAAACGACGTTCTGAAAGACCTCATTCCGTTAGCAGAAGACCAGATATTTCTTGAGAAACTTAACAATTGAAGATCAATTCTTCAAATTGTTCCTTCATAGTCAAATTTTGAAAAGGTATGCCGCTTCAATTGATTTTTGTAATTGAATTATTAAATATAGTAATAGGAATCAGAGAAATTAAATTACCCTTTCAATAATTATAACTAATCCAGAGTTAAATATTAAAGGAATCATTCCTTCATGACGGAGCAATACTTTTGGTATGAGATTATTTGCCTTATTTTCATTATTCACAGAGTGAATGAAGAATTTTTAGGATTCATACTTTATAGACAGTTGAAAAATTAATTTCATGATTTTTTCATTCTCAAATAACATTATTTGAATATGTCAATTCGTTTGTATAAAATGATATATGATGAATATAGGAAACTATCGCTATGTTTTGAAAGATTCAAAAAAAACATCAACGAGATAAGGACTGTAAAGTGTAATATTTCAGTTTTTATAATTCTCATTCATAGGTATATTCATGAGAATAATGGATATTTAGAATAATACTTCCAATTGAGGTTCATATGAAAAATTATTTGTGCTATACTATAACCTCAGCAGTTGATTTGAATGATCATAATGAAAATTTTATTCTTCAGAATAAAATGTCGTGTCACAGTGGAATTCTTTCTTTCCAGGAGTCAACTGAGTCAGACAGCTTTTCATCTAACCCGAGGTTTGAAGGTGAACAGCCCTATTTCATCGATTTAAATGCTAACGAACCAGTTGCGGGACCGTCAAGAATATCTGCTGTTGATTCTAGAGATCCTGAGACTAATGTTCAAGAAAGTGTGAAATCGAACGAAGAAGAACTTCAGGAAATACTCGAAAAAAGTTATGAAGGCAAGGCTTTGTTACGAAGATATGAAGATTCAGGCATCCTAGATCATTCTAGTGGACGGAAGCTATATCATTTACCGATTTCATATGAACTGAGAAATGACCCATGGATCTTAGTTTCTCATTCCAGATTACACGAACTTGCGTATCAAATATCAGAAGTATTTGTGAAGGAACACTTTGCTACTTTTTTTACTCCTTATGGGAGTTACACAAATACTTTTAAAAAACAGGCAAAAGGAATACTGCTGGATTACCTCTACAATAGGAGGTGAGGAAAGCAGGAATATTGAAAGGAAGAAGACGGAGCAGCATTTCCTCAGTTTCGTCCAATTTTTCCATCTCAAACCAAGGGTCTCCACTTCTATTAACGCTAGTGAGAGAACAGGATGATGAAGTATGTCAGGAACTGATGACATGGCTCAATAATAGTATTGATTCATGGGAAATGGTTGAAGTGAATTGAAAAAAAAAAGCATATTGTAGGTTAAAAACTCTTATGAGTGGAAGTACTCCCAGCATAGGAGATTATTTGAATCAGTATCCGTCTCTGAAGAAGCCATCTGGTTATTTGTTAGTGAGTTTTTCATAAGATTGAAAGACCTATATAACTGAAGTTTTAGTATCCCAAAATATATTATCGTACGCGAAACTTGTTAGCATTTTATTGTCTTCAATTTCAGTTGTTGTCGGTCCGCTCTTTGGAGTTCATTAAGTTAAACGCGTTTTCTTTCAGTTTTTTAGTAATCCCTGGTATATATTCTACTGTTTTTCAGTTTTAAACTTATAGATGTCTTACGAAAAAGAACAGGCGCAGGAGGTTCAGCTGGAGCCTGAAGATTAATTCGGAGATGATTCGTCAGATGAAGAGAAAGATATTTTCGAGGAGGTGGCAATGAACGATGATCATATGGGGAATGAAGATGAGACAGAAGTAGCGAATAATGATAGCGAGGACAGGAACCAGCTATTACCAGATAATCACAACTTCTTTCGTGATAAAAATGGCAACAAGTGGATGAAGCAGCGAAATGCGAAACAGATACGAACTAGAGCTGAAAACATAATCGTTGTTTTACCCGGTGTGAAACAATGCGCTATATTAGCGAAGACGCACTTATAATGTTGACAACTTTGTTTCGACAATCAAATGAAAGTGTCTATGGTTGAGATCACAAACTTGAAAATTGCTATAAGAGCGCAATCGTATAATGCTGTTCATCAATATATGGTGAAAGAAAGTGATGAGTTTGAGATGAAGGCCGTGTTCGGATTACTAGAGGAAAGTCACCAAAGTCGGGCCCCTGTCTTTAAACGGGTCCTTCTCTTTATTTCCATATGTAGATCTCTATACCCACAAAACCACCTACATGTGATAGTTTTGGATGCGCTCCGACAGATGTCTCCAATCGTCTGATTTAATCTTTCACGGTTGAAAATTGACAGTCCAAACAATTTCTTGCCGCTGTGTGAAACTTTTGCGTGCATTTGTTTTTGTTGTTTTGTTGACGCAGATTGACCGGTAAGTAATTCAAATTAATTGTGTTTTTGAAGTGCATGATATGATTGATCAGATTATTGGGTTGAAGGTTTGGCTAGTTGCTCGAAAAAAAAAATATATAACCCCAAAATAAACAAAAACAATTGTGCCTAGGTCGGGCCCCCTCGATGTGCCTAAAGTGGGCCCCCTATTTTTGTTTCGATCTTTTGCAGACTGAAACGCGAAAAGATGCCAAAAACAAAGAAAATAAGAACTTGGTCATCAGATAACATGGCCAAAGCCATTGAAGCTGTTAGAGCGAAAAAACTAGGCCTGAAAAAAGCAAGCAAAACATTTAATGTGCCCAGATCGACTCTTCAAAGATTGGCAACGGCAAAATACGGCAGCCCAGTGGAAACTTCGCGCACAAATATTGGAAGGCCCACTGTTTTAAATGAAGTGCTGGAAAATGAATTGGTTGAATATTGTCTTGCTATGGAGGCATCGTTTTTTGGACTAACGCGTACAGACCTGCGACGAATGGCTTTACAGCTGGCCGTAAGAAACAATATCAAGCATCCTTTTGGTAACGATATGGTTGAAAGAAAGTGGGTCAGGCTGTTTCTTAAACGCCACCAAGCAAAGCTCTCCGAAAGAAAGCCTACCGGAACATCTTATTCCAGAGCGCTGGGGTTTAGCAAAGAAAACGTGGAAGTCTTCTTCAATCACCCTATGAACCTCTACGAGAAAGGAAAATATACTCCGGATAGAATTTTCAACGTCGACGAGAGTGGGATCTCAATTGTGCAGTCGAAAGTGGCAAGAGTAGTTGGCCTCCGAGGTAAAAGAAAAATTGTTTCTCTGACATCTGCTGAGCGTGAATCATTAATTACAATTGTTATATGCATGAATGCTGCAGGAACATTTGTTCCTCCTCTCGTGATTTTTCCTAGAAAAAATATGAATGTCCAACTGCAGAAAGGAGCTCCACCTGGAATAATTTTTGCTGTTCACCCCTCAGGCTGGACCCAGACCAAAATTTTCACCCAGTGGTTCCAACATTCCATACAGTTTGTCAAGCCCACCGAGGATAAACCTGTGCTGCTACTTTTGGACGGTCATTACAGCCACACACAAAATGTCGATTTGATCGACTTGGCACGAAGTAACTATATCACCATTTTCCCTCTTCCACCGCATTCTTCGCATAAGATGCAGCCCCTCGACCGAACATTTATGGGTCTTCTGAAGACATATTACAGTGAAGAGATCAGGCAGTGGCTGCGTCATAACGATCGCCCCGTGAGTGCTTTTGATATCATGGAATTGTTTGGAAAAGCATACATTAAGTGTCAAACTGCTCAGATCTCAATCAACGGCTTCCGAGTAACTAGCATCTATCCCATAGATAGAACCAAATTCACCGATAATAAATTTATTGAAGAGGCCAGCAAGATGCGAAAAACAACTGGTTCAAATGAGCTAATGGACCCCAGCATCAGAAAGCAAGGTAGCAATGATAAGGAGGAAATTCCAAAAATAGATTTGAATAGACCATCCTGTGAATCAGCTATTCCATCGACATCTTTCTGTGGACAAAGCACGAAAAGAATTTCGCCTGTCACTCCTGAATCCATACCAATAGGGGCATCAACGTCTTTTCATGTGAGTCCATTTGAAATAACGCCAATTCCACCAGTAAAGAAAAAGATTTCGACGAGAGGAAGAAAGGCCTGTAAATCTCAAATAATAACTTCTTCGCCATACAAGACTGAGTTGGAGCAGTCTATTGAAACTAGAGCAAGCAAGCCACCCACCAAACAGCCTTCAACAAGTCGAGGACGTGGACGTGGATCAAAATCTCTTTCATGCACAGCTTCAAGGAGCACAAAGAAAGAGGAAGCAAAAAGACGTCTTAAGCTAGCTGAGGAGACATCAAGCAGTGAAGAAGATACTGGTGAAATTTCTTCAGGCGATTCATCAGATTTTGAACTTCCTCCGGGGAAATCGGCGCCAGCTGATGAAGATGCGGAGTGTATTTTTTGCAGTGTTAAGTTTTCAGAGGACACAAGGGGGGAGCAGTGGGTAATGTGTTTAATGTGCTCTTTGTGGGCTCACGTCGACTGCGCAGGCGCCGAAAAAGACACTTACATCTGTGACTTCTGTCAATAAATAAAATATATATAAAAAAGAAAAACAATGTTTAATTCACCTACTTTTTGATCTTTTCGGCGTATTTAGGTAGGGGGCCCACTTTAGGAGTTCTTTTTCCAAACTCCGAAAAATGCATGTCGCAAGTTTTTTCCAAATTTCTCAAATATAAGTATATTCTCAAATTTGTGTCGACTGTATGTTTCAATAAAATGTTTACAATTTGAAATACAGGTATTGTAACTTCCATATCTTGATTTATAAAATTTGTAGGTGCCAAAAAGTAGATGGGGGCCCGACTTTGGTGACTTTCCTCTATATCTAGCTAATTCGAAGCAAAATCGACAAAACATGGAAGATCTCTGGTGTGCTAATGGCACCGACATCGACGTATTGAGATATACAATATCTTTACATCGTTTCAGCTTTCTGGTCAGCTGTCCACGTTTTGACAATGTCAATAATAGAGCAGAATGAAGGGAGATTGACTAACTGGCTGCCATGAGAGGCATTTTTGTAAAATGTGTTATACACCTAGCGCATACCTTACGATTGATAAAAAGCTTGAAGCTCTCTTTGGTCGCGTTTCGTTCAAACAATATATCCCTAATAAACCTGCGAAATACGGGATAAAAATATATGCTCTAGTGAACAGGCGTACATATTACTTAGTAAATATGGAAGTTTACGTTGGAGTCCAACCAGATGGCCCTTACAAGGTTAGTCATAAACCTCACGATTTAGTGTTACGTCTCATAGAGCCAATATCCTGTACTAACCGCAACATTACGTTTTACAATTGGTTTATAAATTATGAGCTAATGATGGAGCTACTGAAAAACACTCACATTAGTGGGTACAATTCGAAACAACAAACGAGACTTTTCCATCCCTCTGTTGAATTTGCGCAACCGAGACGTTAACAGCTTTTTATTTGCGTTTCAGGAAGAGACAACTGCTGTTTCATATATTCCGATAAATATATGTGTGAACGTATAAAAAGTTTTGTAGCCAAAATTGATAATAAAATGTATGTAAATACCACAAAATTAACTGATAAAGAGAAATGGCATAGGGCACTCGGTCATGTGAATTTTCAATATTTAAATCAATAATTAGTTGAGGGCTCATCAGATGAAATTAAAACCGCAAAAATGAAGTGTTCAAATTGTATTCGAAGCGAAATTACTAGATAAAAGAACTGAAATTAGTGAAAATTTTTTTCAGAGACTACTGACGCTGCAAATATAATATGCTTTATACAATTTGTTATTTTAGTAGAAAATAAAATTAACGAAAGAGTGAAGAAATTTCAGTGCGATAATGGTGAAGAATATTCAAATAGAGACATTTATAATTTCATTAGACAAAAGGGAATAGAGTTGCTATCATGTACACCCTATGTCAATGAAATAAATGGAGTAGCGGAACGATATAATAGATCTGCAGTGGATATTGGCAGGTGCTTAATGACGGAAGCTGAAATTCACAGAAGGTATTGGCCTGAAATTATAAAAATGGCAGAGTATCTGAATTGCTTGAAAATTTTTATTCGCCAGTAGGAAAAACACAGTAATTGAAGATTTAATTGTCATAAGGTTGTCAAAATAATTTATTCATAGAACAAATGGATGTTGAGAGAGCGTTCTTTAATGCTAATATAAATGCATAAGTGTTTGAAAATCAACCAAAAGGTTATTATACTAAAAATAATAAAGTTTTCATATTGCAAAAAAAACTCTATGGTCTCAAAGAAAGCCCTAGAATGTGGTATGATTTTTTTTGATAAATTTATTGTAAAATTGAATTTTGTTAGAAGTAACTATGTTTATTGTTTATTTGTGAAAAGTTCAAGCAAAGTTCCAATGTATGAATGAAGCATTGCCTAAAAATTATCATGGAATGTGTACCTGATAGTAACATAAGTAAACATCAGTATGTAAAATCCATATTCATCTGAGAGGATGTACAATTTTTTTTCAGCTTAGGAAGGCAGAAAAATTTATGCCTACCTTCCACAAGCAGCCATAGCAATGCCATTGAACTACCCGAAACTTCAACCATTATCACTAGTATTCGGATGCACTGTGAATCATCTGAATTTTTAATCAGTCTTGCAAAAGACGTCTCTATGGAAAAATGCAGTCTGAAGGCATGCTGTATAAATAAGTGGAAGGTAATTGAAGAATGTGATCTATCACAAGCCTTGATGTCATCACAAAACTCTGATGAATGGCATACATTTAGACAATTCAGTATTACTGGTAGGTGAATCAGTATAATTTATAAGGTACTTTTGACATTGATTCCTCACATCTGGTATGTAATATTTTGCTCAGTTATTGAAATTTAGTGAAATGCAATTATCTACTATTACTTTTTATGATGAGTTACAAGGGAAATGTTATTTTTTATGCATTCAATTTTTTCACTTATGAGCTATTGTTTTTCTAGGGAGTAATTCCTATTCCATTTTCACCTATAATATAGAGTATAATGAGATATGATAAAAATTGATTCAACATATAACTTAGCAGACATATTAACTAAAAGTTCAGATGAGATCAAATTTCTGAGAAACAGAATAGAGATTAAGATTAATTTAGTTTTCCTAAGATGTAAAAGATCAAGATTATAGATTTCAGGAGGCGTATTGTTTATCTGTGGTAAAATCTATAGTCTTGATTTATATCAAAATGTCGCACATAGCCGCACCTATTTTCTTATTTGATGAAAGTTAATGCACACTCTCTGTGTGCAACAAATGTTATTAAGTTCTGAGAAGCGTGAGATAAATATAATATTGTGTTTCAGCATAAAGTTCATCAAGTTAAAAGGAATTAAAGTCATTTTGTTGTAATTGGATTATTATTTTACCAAGATGGTACCACTCCTCTAGCAGTATTCATTTCAAATTGAACGGAAAATATCGCTATGAAGATCTTAAATAACACTAGCGGTATGGTAGGATCAAATTTGACTTACTGATTTGTCATGGTTGAAAAAACTTGAAGAAACAAGACTAACGTTTAAAATTGTTTCAATACTTGCTTATACCTAATTAGCATGATAGGAAAATTATAATGATTTTTGTTATATATAACTTACACAGGGTGAAACAGAGGAGTCCAGAAAAATGTGGTATTTTAAAATTGAAATAAAAATCAAAGTTCAGTAAAAAAAAATTTCATTGAAAATAATTATTAGAAACTCTTTATTGAATAGGAGGAACGCAAAAGTAGCTCAAAAATTGACTCTGAACAAATACTAACAAACATGTCTGTAGAACGATAATTATTCACTGTGAACATTTAATACACACATTTGAAGTTTTAGAAAAATTTTTGCTTACATGCTTGTGAGAATTGTCATAAATTAAATGTAGAATATTTTTTTCAACCAATGTGAAGAATTGATACAATTTGAGCACTTTGGAGCAATGTCGTAATCAAGATTATATTGATTTAGAAATGTGATAGTACTTACCTCCTAGGTCATATTTTGTTATATTTTCTCTGAAATAAACATTATTTTCCTTGCAATGTCTGCTTTTATCTTCTTATAAATTCATTTTTTCCGATTAATGACAAGCAGAACTCATTTTCTACTATTTTCAAAATAATTATTTTCATTTTCTATAATGTGAAATAATAAAACTCAATAAATTAAATTGTTACATCTACCTTAAAGTCTAATTTCAACATTGTAGCATTAAATAATTCTTCTAAAAATTATTTTATGAATTATCGCAAAGTCAGTTCAGAAGCAAAGAGCGAGTTTTGCAGCTGAGCCCTCATATCACCTCAGCATTTTTAAAGAGAACAATCAAATATCAAGCGGAAATTACTGCGTTTGCAGAATTCAACAGTGACTAGCATATTGAATTTATTCTATATGAGTTCCATGAATTCTTTGACGGAATCTTAGGATAAGAAGATATCATAAATATGAATTCCAATATAGACATTTTCAATGTCGTACTATTTAACGACGATGTTGCCATTCCCATAAAATTCAGAACACCCGAAAATAAAAAGTACGAGGTCACTGAGGACCTCACGAAAATTTACTTAGAAACCTTCCAGTGACGATTTCTAATGGCGAAATATTAATAAGTAAGTTCTACTCATATTTTGGTTTCAATGTGCTTGAAATCTTTAGTATATTTTGAGAAAACTTTATGAGCATTATTAATGAGAAGTTTCTGTTAGTAATCAAACATAATTTTTTTCAATTTTTAGAGCAATTTGCAGAGACTAGTGAAGCTCTGGATCCTGACTTAACGTTTGATGAAAGTCCCGAAGAATCGATTAGAACTTTAAATGAAGATTCAGGTAATTTGAAAGCAGAATAACAAATATACTAATTCGAGTAAATCAAATTCTAAAGTGAATTGTTTGGTGCAGTATTTAAATGGCCGCATAAAGGATTGATAATTGATAAATATCAAATACAAAAATTTAGTTTCAGTAGCGGCAAAATTTCCTAAAAGAAATTATGGGAGTAATCATGGGAGTATCAACTCCGCGCTCATTGTTATGAGACTTAATGCCAATCGAAGTTCTCAGAAGTTCAAATAACTTATAAAAAGATAAAAACTCATAATAATAGATTTGGAAACTCAGCTAAACATTGGCCTTATTTAGCCGTAAGTTTAAATAATTTTATTTATACCTACATGATGGTGAATTATAAAATTATTATTATTTCTTTAGTTGAGAAATGATTTAATGTGGGATAACCCCTTTGTTTCACCAGTGGCAACATTCTTCTCTACTGTAGAAAGAAATAGGGCATCATCTGAATGCAGTATTGGAAGTAGCACAAGTGTTGATTCGGAAAATATAGCGAACCGTGATTATATTTTTCGTCTTGAAAGAAATGTTTGCTATTCACAACATATTTTTATCGTTTCCAGAAAAAAAAAGCCAAGATACCAGCTGAATATCAACTGTTGACTGCATTAGAGGAGCGAGCCATTCAAAATGAAGATAACAAAGAATGTTGATTCAAGGAAGTTATGGCTTTTAAAGCTCAAAAGGCAGAAAATGCTTTTCAATACAAAAAAAGCTTTAGATTTATAAGAGAATTTTACTTTGAACGAAAAATATTCAATTTTTATGATTTTTAGTTTTTGAATTCCAAAAACAATTTTCGACATGGTACAGCTCTATAAAGCGAAAAGTTTCTCAGTTGGTCATTGTAACTGATATGTAAAATTTGAACCATGTGAACAATATAAACTATTGTTGAAATAAAACACACATGGTTCAAATTTTACATATCAGTTACAATGACTAACTGAGAAACTTTTCGCTTAATAGAGCTCTACCATGTCAACAATTGTTTTTGGAATTCAAAAACTAAAAATCACAAATATTAAAAATATGTAATTTCAGACTCAACGCACAAAGGAAGATATAGGCATTCATGAACTTGATAGTGGAGAGAGTAAGAGTAATACAGAAGTGCAAAATAGCAATGCAGTAAACAGCGCCGTACAAGCTTCTTACAGAGGACAATAACCCTCTATTTAATTCTACAAAGGTACAGAAGCGTCGAGCATAAACCCGCCAGAATTACAGAAAGCCAACAAGCAGATGAGCGCTGCATTCAAGACAATGAAAAGTGGGTTTCAAAGTAAGAAAAATATACAAGATAAAGAGAATGACGACGTTGTTTTGTTTCGTTAACTTCTAGCAAAACAGCCCAACGTTTTCCCTAAAGACGAAAAAGAAGAGATAATCTGATGTGGGGAATTATCCCACGTATATAATTCATACATTTGAGTTCATTATTTTATCATGTAGTTCAATATTCCATACTTTCACTTTCCTTATTGTTATCCTGGGTTTATTACAGTTCCGTATTATCCAGCTGAGATATTCTATGAAATGTTGCTAACGATCGGAATAACCGACTTACCTCCTAATCTGTCCGGGACGGCTTGAGCCTTCAATAACAACTCTTGGATCTATTATTCATCGCACGTTCTGCAATTTTACCTATTCAGATACTTCACTAACCATTATAATCTTTACAAGAGGGCCAATAAATACAAATTGCTATTTTTATTAAGTTTGGGGAATTTCTGAATCAGAGAGAATTTTATTTTAAATTTCACGAATAGACGGAAAGAGGGACGTTCAGGTAGTTCATTTTCAGTCTCCAACGAAGACGGTGCGGTTTCACCTTTCAAAAAAGAATATCTTTCGATTCGCTAAGTATTAATGTTTTAGAATTCTCAGTTGTGATCGATCTGATACTCAATAAACATTGTAATGTATAGTTATTTCAAATAAACCAGTTTAATAAACAATAATCAAGTGTTTGCCTCTGCTGTAAAAGTACATCACCCACAAAAATATTCAATAGGTTGATACGGTTTCATAAACCGATATAACTAAATACGAAATACAATTGAAGACTGGACATCAATAACGGGCTAAGTGCCAAAAAATAAAAAATTGAGTTAGACCCGAAAAAGCAAGCTAAGTGCCATTGCCAACAACCTAACAAGCGGGCTAAATACCATGATCATTAATATTTGTTCAAACAAGGCCCACCAGATGGTATGAGATGTATGTGCCGGCCAGCTGTTTCGGCTAAAACGGGCCAAGTGCCAC
The DNA here is from genome assembly GCA_030704885.1 of Cynegetis impunctata. NCBI lineage: Eukaryota > Metazoa > Arthropoda > Insecta > Coleoptera > Coccinellidae > Cynegetis > Cynegetis impunctata. The sequence continues at coordinate 72,126 of JARQZK010005109.1, read as the reverse complement.
CGAGGTGTAGTTGAGTGTGAGCTTTGTCTATGGCAGATAACATATCACTAAATTGCAACCTTATCTTTTTTGGTTATCTTTCTACCTCGTGGTGAGTTTTAGTCCCAGTCCTAGAATACAGAATAAAGTGTATACAATGGAATTAAATAGTGACACGGGCAAGAAACGGAAAAAGGGAGAATCGATTCGGGATGAAAGGAAACGTCGTAGAAGTGAAGGGAAACCTTATGTGAACAGTAGAAACTTGTTGGTGGAAGAAAAAACTGAACCAAAAGAAGAGGTATGTACAAAATATTTACTTTATTCTAATATTCCATGTAAGTGCCTAATGTTTAGTGTCTAATATTCAATTTTAGTGCTATTTTATGGATTTTTACAAAGGAATTTTGGTTCAATAGCTAAATTTCTGAATTTACTTGGATAATTTCCAAAGTTCACTTACAATATTAAACTGTTGTCTGCTTTTATTAAAGCACTCTGCTGAACTTGATAGTTTAAATTTTCTAACCGAATATGTCTTTTTTTGTTTCAGTTCAGCTGCAAGTGTAAGTTTCGGTGTGTTTGGGTCCCGCATAAACAGAGAAAAGTTCTGTTCCACGATTTCTATGCCCTGAAAGACAATGTGAAGTAAAACTCCTTTTTGATGGGTCTGATGGTCATCACTCCTGTGAAACGAAGGCGTCTGATGATGCAAAGGACAGCAGACGGCAAGCTACAGTTTTTTTCTCATTACCAGATGGAAAGGGTGATGTCGTACAGGTTTGCAGGAATACTTTTATGCACGTGTTCGATATAAGCAAATGCAGAATTGAAACTCTCGTGAAAGCTAAAAAATATGGTGAAGTAGTCTTTAAAGAAAAGCGGGGTAATGAGGCCCAAAACAGCAAGTTCTCAGCAGCAGATGTGGACCTTATTATCGAACATGTGAACTCTTTTCCAAGGAACGAGAGTCATTATGGAAGGAGGAAAAGCAATAAGGAGTACTTAAGCCAGGATTTGAACATCAGCAGGCTGTACCGTGCCTTTGAAGACAGACACCAAGACTCTTATATCACGTACAAGTTTTATTACAGAACATTTGCAAAAAAATCCAGCAGTTTTCCTTCGATAAACCACGCACTGATACTTGCCCCAAATGTGACTTACTATCAGCAAAGATATTAGCAAAGCCTGGTGATAGAAAAGCAAAAACCGCTTTACTGATACACCATAAAAAGGCCGAGAAAGCAAGAGGAGTAATGAAACAAGATAGTAAGTCATCTCAGCTCCCTACTAGTAACGAATCAAAGTGTTCGATTGATCTTGAACAAGTTTCATCTTTGCCTTCTCTGACCCATAGTCAGATGTTTTAGTCAGCTTTCATGCCACAATCTGTGTGTCCATGTTGGTGATAACAACAAGGGGCTCATGTTTTTGTGGCACGAGGGTATGAGTGGTCGAGGTGGTAATGAAATTGCTTCGTGCGTCTTTAAAGCATTCAGCAGACCTGAATTTACAAGGAAACGAAAACTTACCGTCTGGTCCGATAACTGCACTGGCCAAAATAAAAATAAAATGATGGTATTTCTTTGGATTTATTCGACGATTGCGAGCAAGTATGATGAGATGAACCATAAATTTTTGGTATCCGGTCATTCATTTTTGTCGTGTGACAGAAATTTTGCTCAGATCGAGAAACGTAAAAGAGTTGAAAAGTGTCAAATTCCCAACGACCTGGTTGAACTTATGGAGAATGCTACACCGTACAACCCCTTTGTGGTTACTGTTCTACAATCTGAAGACTTCTTTGACTTCAAACAAGCATCCGATTCATGCATCAACTCTACAAAACTAAATATTTCCAAATGCAGTTGGATTAGAGTTGAAAAAGCTGCACCTGGAGTTGTCAACACGAGAGCAATGTTCAATGAACGTGAAGCATGGAGCACCTGCAAGGTTCTCAAGAAAGGGGTTTCCAGTAATAAGATCAAGGACTTGCTTTCACCATCACAACCCTGTAAAAACAACATATCAGCAGAGAAGAAGAAGGATCTGCAACAGATGCTGCCCTATTTGATGGAAGATAATAGAGCGTTTTTGAAGATTTAATTAATTAAAATACCTTTGTATTTTGAAATCATTTTATTATGTAAATAAATCACTTTTTTATCACATGTTTTTCTTTTAAATTGCCTGATTTTTTTTAATAATCGATTAATTATTCTTAAATTGGCACTTACCTTGTTTTTACTGATAAAGGTAGCTCTCGCTTAGCACGTTCTACGTTTTTTTGAATAAAATATTATTTTTCATTCATAAGAGGAAGGGAATTCAAAATTTTTTGCAATAAAATTATGAATCTTACCCTAGGTAATAAACACAAAATTTGGTTCCAGTTTTTTTATCAAAAGTTTCTTGACAAAACAAAAAAAATTTAATAACTTAAAATCTAATTTGTGGCACTTAGCCCGTTATTGATGTCCAGTCTTCAATTGAGTATTTCCTTTGTTCCCTTGTCAAACCGATTTTATTTAACCATATGAAATCTCATTTTGTTGATTCTGATTCTGTCAGGAGCATCAGAGTACCAGTGATTTATTTGAAAAAAAAGTTTGTGTTATCCTGTGTTTGATGATCTCATCGTCGTCCTGGTAAGTACTTATTCATTCAAAAAAATACGCATTAACAAGTATTAAATTAATTTTCTGAGGAAATCGATAATATTGAGTTTGCAATAATTGTAGTCAATGTCCCTCCACACTTAAAAAGTCTACAAATATTTTATAATAAAAAATATTGCAGTTAGTAACTAGTGAATGTCAACATTCACTAGATCTTCCAAGATACGAATTTACAAAAGGCTCGATATCAGAAGAATGAAAAAAATATTTGACATATTGTAGAGAAAAAGGTCAGATACAAGAAGATAAAACGGCAGCAATAGAAGCAGAAAATATTGAGATCAATGATGAAACTAACGACAGACGAGTATACATCAATCAAGTTACTACGAATGAAATAAATAATAATAAGGGCACTTTCAAATCCTAAATTGAATAAGTATGATACCGATGTATTGAAAAATGGGAGATGCGAAAAATATATTCAAACATTATATTACCGGTTGATGTAGACTGAAAAACTTCCCCACTTTCATTATATTGTGATATAATGAAAGTGGGGAAGTTTTTCAGTCTTCAGGAACTGAATAAGTTTCTGACTCAACTGAGAAAATCGCCTTTTTTTAAACAATGATGAACATAGTACTGATTTTACATTGTTACCCAAACATGTATCAGAAAGTTGCCTTTTAAAAAGTAGTGAAAAGAACACTAGAGCAGTTCGAAAATGTCAGACCCTGTACAAAAAAAACTTTTGTCCTTACTGTTTTCGACATGTTACCCATAGAACTAAACGAAATGTTCTAACCTTAGTTGGAACTATGAAGGGCAGAAAAAGGAAATACCTGATTTTTTCCACCAAGCTCAAAGAAGGCCTTGCTTCTAGTGTGTTTGCTTTTGGCTGCGGAGGAATCTTAGTATCATATAAACCGAAAAAAAAATAAAAATGTTATATTGTACTCAACCATGCATCACGGCGATGATGTTGATGAGGAATCTGGTAAACCAGAAATAATATTACAGTATAAATCAACGAAGAGTGGTCTCGATACTGTGGACAAATTGTGTGCAAAGTACGAAGTGGCACGTTGTTCCAGAAGATAGCCCATGGTGATATTTCATGGTTTGCTGAATTTTACAGGAATAAACGCGTTCACTATTTATCACATTAACAATGTTAATTCAACAAAACCAAGACGACAAACGGCAACAGAACCTCTTCTGTACGTCAAAGCTTTTGCTTTGACGTACAACCACCAAAAAAAATAGATTTCTGAATCGACATGTGCCAGCAGCTATTAGAATGCGAATGAAAGAACTGTGTAATCTGCAAGAACCAGCTCAGTGGAATCTCGGGAAAACTGATGAAGATGATGTGGTGACTGTGATTAGAGAAAAAACCGAAAAACAAAATATTCCTAAGAACTAAGTGCTAAATTTTCGTGCATGTGGAACCTTTATGTGCAAATTGCTACGATTTTCATCGCTGTTTTTTTGTACCTCTTTTTTATGTTCCGCGTACGTATATGTATGGTAATTTTATCACTAGTTTCAATTTTTTTGGACTTGGAGTATATTGAAGAATAGTTTTGAGGTCGAATGTATCAGAATATTTTTTTAGTTATTATTTTGTGATCGAGAACGAAAATATAACCGTATTTGTGTAGTTTTTTTTAGCCCCCTGATTTTTTTTTTTTTTTTTAACTCGAGGGACCTACAGTTTAACGCCGGTTCCGAACGGCCAATGGGCTTGTAAACGATGTACATTACCCAACAATCTATTTTTATAATTAGAACTACAAAATTCTGGACATACTCAACACCCAAGAGCAAGGTGGGACTCGAACCCACATCCTCGACTTACAAGCGGTACGCCTTACCACTGGTCTACCGAGGCCTCGGGCCCCCTGATTGAAAATAATGTAAAAGCGGTGTTGTCCAGCAACTGTCATACAAGTGTAGCAAAATGTCAAAAATACTTATAGTTTGAACAAAACACTTTTAAAATGTCTCTCAAGTCTATTTTTTCAACCGGTCTCGTACACCGTGTGTGCCCAGTAATTAACAAGTTCAACCTGCGCCTACCGAAGGTTCAATACAACATATAATCGACTTGTTTTTGAAGTTAATGTACCATTTGATTTTAGAAGAACTTTCTCAACAATTTTGTTTGTACTCTCTGAATACATAATCGAAATTTCTTATAAAATAACTAAATTATCAATATGAAATTTCAATTGAATTTGTCAAAGTATTCATGATATATAAAAATTTTAGTTTTCGACCGAATGTATTTAATACGATGTATCTCAGAAATAAGTTGATATAGAACATAGTTATATGGGTTAATTTAGATTGTAACATAACCGTATAAATACCCTGAAAATTGTTGGTTACAAAATGTGCGAATAATTTTCAATTCTATAGGATATCACATAAAGTGAACGAGAAAAATTCTTCAATCATTCAAAATTATCAAACAATCTTCCACGGGAGCTAGTTGTGTGTATTCCGCGATGCAAAATCTGAATTCACAATGCAACAGTGAATTCTAGTAAATGTCAGGTCACCCCGACTCAAAATCTGCATATAGCTGTTTCAATTTCGATTTTCAAATGGGACACCTGGTATATTTTTAGTTTTTTTGTCTCCAAATGACATTTAGAATACAACCATGTATCATTTGTTACTTTTTGTAACCATTTTTTTATTTTTTTTTCGAATTAAATTTTCATTCTAGAGGGCTATGGATGCATTCAAATAACTAATTTCGGTCCTAAAATGTTTGTTAAAAAACAACTTTACTGTTTTCGATGAGAATGTTCCAGCTATGCACCTTTTGATTTTAAAACTTTCATTACTTTTTTTTTCAAATGGCAACATGGTGGCTCGTCGGGTTAAAAAAAAAGATCATTTTATTACGTTCAATTTGATACCGCATTCTAAGTATTAGGTTGAAAGAAAACTTTCGATAAAAATCTGAAATCCCATAACCTTAGAACATTCTTTAAATTTAATGAAGAATCTTATTGAGATTAAAATAACATTTGAAATCATCGAGTACACACAAAGTAACTCCGAAGCCACGCCCACAAATCTACGTCCCAGGACGGTAAACCGGGCCGCTGAGTGTTAGAAAGAGACGCATAAGGTAAGTTTGTAATAGTCTTAGAACAGGCGACCGCGTGGATCTTCATTGTTTTAAATGAATTTGATTGTTGGAAATGAAGTTTATGGAAAGGACGGTGCCATATTTGTTTTGAAAAGACACCACAACTTTTTCAAGAAAAATTCTCTTCCAGAGAATTTTTCACTTGAAAATATAATTATTAGCCGTCGATCGGTAATATATAAATTATCTATGTATTAGGTTGAAACAAAACTTTAACTTAAATGAAGAATCTTATTGAGATTAAAATAAGATTTGAATTCATCGAGTAGCCTGTGACCAGCATAACTGAAACAAAATCATTAATTGATGCGGTAAAATTTGACGTGTCGACATATTATTTTACATATCTTCTACAAAGTCAATTAGGTACCTAGTTATTGTGTACTTCATTGTTTGAAAATCATGGAAAATAACAATATTTATACGAGAACTGAAAAAGTTGATATGTTATTAGTTTTTGGAGAGTGTAGGCAAAATTCAACCGATGCCGCACATCTCTACGCACAGAGATATCCTGATCGGCGTCACCCTACCCGGCACTATTTTCCAAAACTGGTACGAAAAATGCAAAATGAGCCTGATAACGATGGAAACGATTCATTTGTTGTGAGCGAAGAAAAAGAAATAGATGTTCTGGCATACCTTCAACTATATATGAATACGTCACTCAGGGAGATTGCAAGACACTGTGACATTTCGAAAACTTCTGCAGCTAAAATTTTGAAGAAACATAAATATCATTCATTTAAATATCAACTACACCAGCACCTGTACCAAAACGATAATGCAAGGAGACTTGAATATTGCAATTGGTTACTTAGAAAATATTTGGAGGATGACACATTTCCATATAAAATTCTTTATACTGACGAAAGCCGTGTCACTAATTTGGGACATTTCAACAGAAATAATAAGCGATATTGGTCCGATGCAAATTTACATTTGATGGAGGAAGGAAATTTCCAAGAACGGTTTGGTTTCAATTGTATGGTTGGAATTTTGGGGGACAGAATTTTAGGCCCTATGATTTTTGAAGGTGTCCTGACAGGGGCTAGATATTTAAGTTTCCTCTCGCAGGAAATTGAGCATTTCTTGGACGAAGTTCCACTGATAAATCGAGTTGGAATATATTATCAACAAGATGGTGACCCTCCTCACAACCTGAGGGCAGTTACGGAATATCTAGATGAAACGTACAACGAAAAGTGGATTAGAAATATGGGTCCAGTTAGGTGGCCGGCTAGGTGAAATAGGGTTGCTTTCAATTTATACTTTTCTTTATTTCCTTTCGAAAAACTTTTCAGATCACCTGACCTTACGCCTCTAGATTTTTTTTTATGGGGAACTATTAAAAACGAGGTTTATGATGTACCTCCTGCCACACGACATGAATTAGAGGGCAAAGTGAGTGCAGCTATTCAAAGAATTTCACCAAGACAGTTGAGAAACGTTGTAGAAGCAACAATAAGAAAAGTTCGCCTTTGTCAGCAACAAGATGGAGGTCATTTTGAACATCTGGAACGGTAAAGATTTGTAAATAAGTAGTTTCAATATAATTATTTAATTTTCAACACGTCCTTCATTATAGAAAACTTCTAACGTTATGGTGTTTTCAGTTTTTTATTGAAAGTTTTCTTTCAACCTGATACCTAGAGTGCGGTATCAAATGAATCGTAATAAATTTTTATCTAACGCGACGAGCCATCATACCTAATTCACTTTGTAGAAGAGATGTAAAATAATATGCCGACACGTCAAATTTTACCGCTACAATTAATGATTTTGTTTCAGTTATGTTGGTCACAGGCTACTCGATGATTTCAAATCTTATTTTAATCTCAATAAGATTCTTCATTAAAATTTAAGTTTTCTTTCAACCTAATACTTTGAGTGCGGTATCAAATTGAACGTAATAAAATGATCTTTTTCTTTAACCCGACGAGCCACCATGTTGCCATTAGAAAAAAAAAGTAATGAAAGTTTTAAAATCAAAAGTCGCATATCTGGAACATTCTGATCGAAAACAGTAAAGTTGTATTTTAACAAACATTTAAGGACCGAAATTAGTTATTTGAATGCATCCATAGCCCTTCTAGAATGAAAATTTAATTCGAAAAAAAAATTAAAAAACAGTTACAAAAAGTAACAAATGATATATGATTGTATTCTAAATGTCATTTGGAGACAAAAAAACTGAAAATATACCAGGTGTCCCATTTCAAAATCGAAAGTTTATGTCACTTCCGGTGAAACCGGAAGTTGCATGAAGTTGAGTTAGTTGTCAAAAAATGCAGTTTTATGCATTAAACAAATCCTCTATTTTTCATTTCATTACCTCCGAAATCAGAAAAGTTATAGGTGCGAGCCACCTTCCGCGGACACCCGGTATATCCCCAGAGATATTAAGAACAAACAATTCACTGCTTTGAAAATGTAAAAGTTGGGAACTGATACTTCCTGACATGAAGATATATTTACTCTAACACAGTGGCGTATTTGGAAGATTTTTTGATAATTTTGAATTATCGAATAATTTTTCTAGTTCACTTTTTGTGATATTGACCATGCTCATCTAGTATGTTATACATGAATTGATTATCTATCGAATATTATTGAAGTTGTGTATTAACAAACATTTTTCTTGGCAATGCAATATCTCACTAGGTAAGTTTTTGAAAATCAGATTTCACCAATTTTACCCCATTTTACTAAGCTATTCGTGATATTCTAAAAATTTTGGATTATTTTGTCGAAATTTTTCTGGATAATATAATGATATTTTTCTGCAATGAAATTGAAACCAATGCAATCTGATTGGAGGAGAAATAATTATTAAACATATTTGTCTTTAAATGCTTGAATATTATTCAAATTTATATTCGTAAAAATATATTGAAATTCGGCATAATTGCAACATATAAGTCTATAACTTCAAAATATACAGTTTAGCCTACTTAAAATTTATATAATCATTATATAGATCGGAAAAATGATAGAGATATTAGAATTTAAAGTTATGTTTGGAAAAATCAGGACAAGTATGAAGAAAATTCTGTGACACATAATGTTCACAATTTAATTCATTTAAGTAATGATGTCCGTTCATTTGGCTCACTTGATGAATTTAGCTCCTTCCCATTTGAAAATGCACTGTATACAATAAAAAAGCAACTGAAAACCTCTAGATATCCCTTACAACAGTATATTAATAGAGTTGAAGAATATCTAACTTATGATTCTGAATGTTCGAATCAACAAACAGAATTTAATTATTCATTATTGCATCATATTGCCTTAGAGAAGATTAATGATATATTTGTAGATACTTATGAACGTGTTCAGTACAAAAATTTAACTTTCAGTATTAAGAGTCCTAATTGCTATTGCATTTTTAAAGATGGTTTTGTAGGAAAAATAGTAAAAATTTTTGAACTAAATAAAAAGTGTCATGTTATGTTTGAAAAATATTCCAAATTAATTTCAATTTTCTATGAACCATGCTCATCTGATAAAATTTATTGTGGCAAAGTGATTGAAAGTAATATTATAGAAACACATCTCTTGGATACAATTCATTATAAACTCATTAAACTTGATAATGTATTCATATCTCTTCTTCATAAGTAGTTTTTTGTATACAGTCTATTGATAACGCTTAGTTTTTAATCACATTTCCACACCTGCATCCACCATTTAAAAATTCATGTTATATTTTGGAGTTTGAATGTTGGCAAAAATTATTTAGATATACATAGATAAAGATTGAAATTTTATGAGAAATCAAAAGTATTTTTTTTCTCTTGTTATACTAATTCATTCAATTTTAGTTATACAATTATTAATAAACAGTACAAATATGGAATAAATCATCTTTTATTATGAACAAAAATCGCTGCTCTATTTTAATTTGGTACTTGATATAATTTCTTGGAATTTATAATTTTTTTCTGATTACTTTTAGATACACATTACATTTAAAAGTGTAAAGAATAATAGTTAATATTTATTTTTTGATAGTTTGCAGTTGTTCGATTTATTAATAACAATGAAAAAGATGTTTATTTTTCTGTGGTTCCCCTAACATTTTTAAAAAAGGTCGAGGACAGGACCTATTGCTACTGGCCAAAAAATTGTGGTAGAAATGCCATAATGAGAAAACAGGATACAAATTTAACATGGCCACTATTAAAAGTGGTCATTATTGAAAAATTCAGTGAGTATAGTATATAAAAATTAATAAAATTGAATATTCTAAATTCGATTTTATATGAAGGAAGATACGAAGACGCTCTGGATCACGAAAAGATGGTGGCTGCTACTTCTGAATCTGAAAATGAGAGAGGAGAAGGAAAACGAAAAATTAGAAATCAGATTCATAGACATTCTCCACCACCAGCTTTCGATGAAGATGAGGAAAACAACGAAAATTTAAAGCAGATTTTGAGTAATGGTAAGTTTTCAACTTTGTAAGAATCATAACATAGTTCCCCGGAAACTGACTTTAAATTTTGAACAGGTTAATATTTTTCAGCTTTTCAACCTTCAACTACCTTTTATAGTAGGTATATATTTGAATGACGTCATCTGCACAATCGTGGTATAATCTAGTAAATTTTTAATTATTGAAAAAGAGGACATATGAAAAATATTAATTCTCTGTACAAAGGCATATGCATATAGGGTTTTTCATTTTTGTATTTTCTTGTTGAAGAGTTGCTGCCTTTAATGTAATATTACAATTATTAAATATAGTAATTATACTGATATTCTTGTTTTAGAAAATATGTGTGCCGGGACATCAGAAGAGTCCGTTTCTCCCATAAGTTTTTCAAGCACAGACATTCAAAATTTGCCCATTCAAATTATTAACCAACCAGACGTTTTTAATGAACTTCAAGTCATTAAAGGTATTGTGACAGATATGAAAGCCACAATGGATATAATAATGATAAAAATGAACAATCTCGCTACAACTAAGAATACATTAGAAGATGAAGTAATAGTTTTTGAAAATCTTCCACTGAAAACTACAGCAGAACTCATCGAATTTGAGAAAACCTTGACCAACGACGAAGTTATAAAACAATTGGTTAGTTTTTATACATTTTTTCATATTTCTAAGTTATCCCTTGCTTTTTTAATTGTTGTTCATTCTTATTGCAGTTGAGAAGATATGTAATTCTGGGTGGATCCGATTCAAAAAACATGGTCAGGCGATGCATGGGTCTAATGTTCTCAAACGAGCTAGGAATACAATGTTCCTGGACTGGGCAAAAAAATAATATGAAACTTAAAGATTTTTTGGTTCTGTTAACAATGAAAGGTAAATTAATTTTATTTTGCAGAATTGAAAAAAAATTTTAAATTTTTCATATAAAACTTGTACTGTAATATGCAGAATAAATTCTCAGTGTGACCGATACAGTCCACTTTTTTTTCATTTTATTTTTATAAAAGTGTTTTTTAGCTGCTGTTCAGAACACCTTTAAAGATTTCACAGATAGGGACTTTGAAGTGTATGTTATGGAATGGTTGAGGCACTCAAAACAGCGACTCATGCGTGAGAGAAAGTAACCGTGAGTAAACCATAGAATTTTTTTTCAAATAGATTGAATTTCAGTTGATATACCGTAACGTTTCGTAAAGTTTTGATAGTTTGAAATTTTTATAGTTTTAATATTGAAAAATTATTCTAATAAATATTCTGTAAACCAGCTATAAGGTATCAGTAATCTTTATCAATTCAGTTTTAAATCGTGTTACGTTATAGCAACTACAGCTTGATATATACAGTTGCACACAAATTCAATTTTTGTTAAGATGTGTCATATATCACTTTCCACACTTGTTATGTAATATGCTTACACTATTATATTTTTTCAGGTTGGATTGGCGGACAGGATATTTTTTAGGTTGGATTTTTTTCTGGAGAAGATATTTATTTTAAGGCTGAATTTGTTTTATTTTTATTTTCAGTTATTTATTAATTGTTAATATACTATTTAAATCTTTCATTGCTTCTTTATTTTAAATATACAGGGTGAACAACTAAGAACGGCTGTAGGCCACATCTCAGAAAAGAATATTGGTACAAATGAAAAAAATTACCTTTTGGAAAAAAAATCGCTAGAAAATATTTATGAGTTTCTAAAATATCCACTAGGGGTAGAATGAGCACTTGAAATCATAATACTGTGATTATCTCCAAAAAATACATATACCAAAAGGAAAGAAATCTTTATGATTGTATATTTAGGATACCTTTAGTTTTTTTTTCTTGGTGATAATCACCTTATTATATGTTTTTAAGTGTTCTTTCCATCCCCTAGCGGATATTTTAGTAACACAGAAATATTTTTCAGGTTCATTTTCCTTGAGGTATTTTTTTTAAGTTGAATCATGATTCTTTTTTGAGATATGGCCGGCAGCCGGCGTTTTTAGTTGTTCACCGTGTATTTGCTGAAACATCTATAGGGTGTAATCTAGAATGTTTGAGGTATATTATTTAGAGGTTTAAGTAATATCCATACAACATCTAAAAGAATATACTGTATCGTTTTTGAAATGTTGCATTCAGTTCATTGGTAAGATGTTGTTTCATAGACATTGCATCAACATGTACTAGATGTTAAAAGGCATTTCTGAATGTAACAGAAATGTTGCTTTTAGTTCATTATAAAGGCTTCCTTTTGAGGAAGTTCTAGTAACATCACAGTAATGTAAAAAGGCATCGCTTTAACATCGCTGAGAAGTTCAGTTGTAACATCACAAAAGTTAACAGCCCTAAGCTGGGCATAAGCGGTTGTGGAGATGTGCATGTGATGAAAACAAGAGGAAAAAAGGGAAGAACATTAGCACAATGTGATGTTAAATTAACGTGACTGTAACAATTATTTGCATAGTGGGAGGTTAAGTGAGTTTTCAAAACAGAAAAGACTCAGACAAGATGTTATTCTATCTCAAAAAATAGCCAAATTGAAATTCCAAACAAAAAGATAAGGCAATCCAGAAGAACATGGTGATCCAATCACAGGCATACATCTAGCTAGTTTATAAACATCATTGAATTTTTTAAGGTTACGAGCTGAATGTAATGAAAATGATGAAAGTATTGGAGAGGATGTAATTGAAAGTGAGTTTGCTTCTATAAATATTCCAGGCAATCCAGTGATGGATCATGATTATCAGCTTCCAGAACCACAGGAAAGGTTGGAAGAGAATGTTATGGAAAACGAGTTTGCTTAAGTGGATAGTCCAGAAAATTCTTCAATTTTGGATCACGATTACCATCTTCCTGTATGACAGCCAGTACTAGAATTAGGTAATCTTTGTAGCTACAAAAAACCAATTGTCAATACACCAGATGCTGTGATTGATGAAGGGATACAAACAGTTTTTCCCCTATATCATTTATGAGATGGATTAGATTCGGACTATAAAACGGGGTGTTTCACTGGGGTTTATTTGAATACTATAAAGACTCTTGTAGACTGTAGTGAAAATATTCTGGATATCAATTCACAACAAATTCCATATAATCTTCAAATGAGGGTAATACTTGTTCTAATTAAGTTAAAAAGCAACCAATCTTTTCGATCTTTAGCAATTTTATCTAATTAAACTCTGTCAACATATACTAGATATTTCTATTCAACTTTATCCCTGCTAGCAACAGTTTTGAAACCAGTAATAAAATGGCCTAGTAAAGAAGAAGTGTTAGCAAATATGACAGTTTGTTTCAGAAAATTTCTAAATACTAAGAGTTGTGTTTGATTGTACAGAAGTGCCAGTACAAAAGAGCAAATGCCTGAGAACCAGGATCAAAAGTTACTCTCATTATAAAGATACCGTGACTCTGAAATTCTTGATAGGAGTCACCCCATCAGGCATGATATCATATGTCAGTCCTGCTTATGGAGGGAGAGCTAGTGACAAAGGAATGACATATTTATCTTCCCTTAAATTTACCTGTATGTCAATAGGAATTTTTAGCATGTTTTGGTTTAGTGTGCAGTAATCTGTTACAGCATAAGCTGTGAATTTTTTTATGCACGCAAAATTATATTGACTCAATAACTTAGAGAGACTTTGAAACCTATTAGTGACTTATCTATTACCTATTTTGACATTGATTACCGGATTTGACTAAAGTTGTGTCCACCTATTTTTGATTTGAAGGAATTTAGTTCCTATTGATATATTCGTCTTTACCTGTGACAGGTTGTTTAAATGTTGTATACAACACTTGTATTTTCAGATTTATGGGAAAAACATGAATTCCGATTTTGGGGGGTGCGTCTTCCTGTGAGTATCGATTCGCGAAGTTCTGTTGATATTGTACAGTATACGAGGGGAACTATGTACTGTTTTTAGTTCACACAATACTGTCAGCGAGAGCTACTCTTTAGTTCTTCAGTGTCAGCAGAGGCCCGTGCATTTCTATTCTCTGGATGGTGCATGTTCCACTATTGTGATTTGGTGGTTGGAACCATAAATCACTAGGATTTGACATCGTTGCTGTTGCAAACCCAACAGTAATGTTGGATGTAACGATGGAAGTCGGTCTGTGGTCTTTAAGACTTTATAATTTCAAAACCATCATGCCCTCCCCCTATCGTCTCACCCTGGTCTCGGGTAGCGGTAGGGTTCTATTATTATTTACTTCCCTTTGCATCCCAACCTACACTTGAGTGTGTGAACAAACCGTAATTTTTAGGTTAAGACTATTTTTATTTTTTTTTGAGTTGGTTGGCAACAAATACTGACAAGTGGAACTACTTTTAATATTTTCATTTATTTCATAATATAGCGCCGACTACGGATATGATAATTGAGCTTTCAATAGCATTTTGGGCATGTTTTCGGTGTCACTTGAGTGACAGGCTCTCACTCCACCTTCCTCTTGGGAGGGTGGCCTTCAGTGAGTAACATCGCTTCAACTTTGTGTCGTTGTTAATGTTTCCCTGTCAGGCATAGATATTCGGGATGACCTAATCGTGGTATTCTTAATTAAGTCGCACTCGAGGCTAATGCTCAGATTTATTTAATAATTAATCGTATTATGAAAGTTTAATGCTTATATTTTTTTCTATCTTGAATTATTCTACCTTGTATCTTTCATTAGTAACTTACTTTATAAATTTGTTGTATAACCTATCTCAACCATAGTACCAGCACATGTATTGATAACATTTTTGTAGCAAATGAGACTGCCAAAAACTGTCAGACGGTGGTGGTGGATAGCCACTTATCTGACCACACCTTTCAAATTACCAACTACAATTGGTATTGTGATGATGCGAGTAAACCAGCTGCCAATCTTGCTATGAATAGTTCTGAACTAGTCAGACTTTTTAGCAAAAAAAATATAGAAATGTTTAAAAGTATCATAGGTTCGGTTGATTGGAACTCTATTATATCAAATAAAGGTGATACCAACTCAACTTTTGAGTGCTTTCAAAATAAATTTGAAGAAATATTTAGGGAATGCTTCCCTTTAACGAAAAAACGAAAAACTAATTACTCACAAAGCAAATTTCAAAGATCCTACAACCTTAGAGAACTAGCAAAGCTAATTAACGACATGAATAAAATACAAGTTGAGGCTGCACCTCATGAAACTGTCAGGGGCATGGATTCACAGGCTGGTGCACTGGGAAATACTTTCACTTTAAGGACTTCCACGGTGGAGGTTTTCTCTTTCAGGGAGGTGTCTTTCATGGAGGTTCGGGATGCAATATCCCAGCTTAGGGATAGCACCTCACGTGACTACTATGGTTTAACTTCCAGCATTTTGAAAAGGAATATAAATTGTCTAGTTGAACCACTCACTTTTTTATTGAATAGATGCATTAATTTGGGTATATATCCAGACTGCTTAAAGATTTCAAAAACTATTCCACTCTTTAAAAAGGGCGATATTGACGATGCTGGAAGTTATAGACCCATATCTTTGGTTCCGGTGCTGTCCAAATTGTTCGAGAGGTTGCTGGTTGGTCAAATTATGACTCATTTTGAGGAGCAACATCTTTTTGATGACAACCAGTTTGGTTTCAGGAGGGGACGCAGCACCACGGATGCGATTATTAAATTTGTTTCATATACCTTGGAAATGTTTGAACAGGGTTTGTACTCGGTGGCCCTGTTTCTTGACTTGACTAAGGCTTTCGATTGCGTTCCTCACGGAGGGCTTCTTGGCAAGCTAGTGGCGTATGGTTTTTGTGATAGCAGTGTGAAATTGATTGAATCCTTCTTAAAAACTAGGTTCCAACGAGTTTTCTTCAAAAATGAGTGGTCTGATAGTGTCCCAATATCGATTGGGGTACCGCAAGGGTCCATTATTGGACCTCTACTCTTTATTATTTTCATTAACGATTTTTCAGGCTACATGGACATTACTGTATGCAGATGATTCCACTCTTGCGGTGTCCTCGTCGGGGCTGGCTTGTGCGGAGGCTCGGTGTGGGGAGGCCCTGTCGAGGGCATCGGGCTGGTTTGCTGAGAATGGTCTTTGCTTGAATAAGGGTAAGACTCAAAGGGTATTTTTCAGTATGCGTGATATCGAATGCTCAACTGTGAAGTTCTTGGGATTGTACCTGGATTCACGGCTCACGTGGGCTTCTCACGTGGACCATCTGTCTAGTATTCTTGCTAGAAATATATATGTTTTGCGTTGCCTCTCCCAATCTGTATCTGGGCAAGTTCTCAGGGTGGCTTATTTCGCGCTATGCGAGTCTCACATGAGGTATGGCGTTGTGGTATGGGGAGGTTGTGGCGGGAGTGACAGGATTTTTGGACTTCAGCGGAGGGCTGTCAGGATATGTGCGGGGTTAAAATATCGAGAATCATGTGCTGATGCTTTTGCCAATCTGGGTTTTTTTAACATTTTATGGTTTGTTTATATTTGAATCACTTAAGTATGCTCATAAACATGTAACAGAGTCAAAATTGAGTGGTGATTTTTACCCGTATGAAACCAGAGGCAGATTTGATATCAGACTGCCCGTTTACAGGTTATGTAGGTCACAGAGAGGTTCTGGATACCTGTCTTTTAAACTTTATAATAAGCTACCACTAGCGGTGAGAAATTACTCAACTGACAAATTCAACAATGTGATGAAAAAGTTCCTTATTAAATGTGTAGTCTATAGTGTAGATGACTATTTTAAACTAGATATGTCAAATCTGTGATTTTGTACCTTTTATTGTTTTATTTTATCTGTGAATTTTTAAAGACCTGATCTGTGTAAATACAATATGTATATCTGGCACCAATAAATCTACTTACTTACTTACTTACTTACAAAAACGAATAAATAATAGTCAAAATTCTAATCATTACAAAAATCTTAAAAAATTTTATAAGAATAGCCTAGCTAAAGAAAAAACAAGGTTTTATGATAACAGAATCACGAATGCTAATAATAAAAATAAAGCCTGTTGGGGCATAGCTAAAGAAAATATGATAAATAAAACGGAAAAAACATCCTGTCAAAAGATCACCGATGAGCTGGGATGTCAGATTGAAGATCCTAGGGAAATAAGTAATATTTTTAACAAATACTTTAATAATATTCAATCAAATAATAGCGACTCTGCAACAAATAATGATGAGAATTTATACCATTCAGAACGATATATAAATTCTTTTTTTCTCTCACCGACATCAACTAAGGATGTCAATTCAACTATTGCCAAGGTGTGCAGTAAAAAATCCAGTGGCGTAGACAATATACCAGGGAACATAATTAAGGAGGTTAAAGATATAATTGGAGAGCCACTGGCTCGCATTTTAAACCTTAGCTTCACAGAAGGAATTTATCCTAAATCATTAAAAAAATCAAAATTCATCCACATTTTCAAAAACAAGGGTAGTAGGGACAAAGTGGAAAACTACCGACCCATTGCCCTTCAATGCCATTTTAGTAAAATATTTGAATTTATTTTTAATGAAAAACTTTCTAACTTTCTAGAAAGAAAGGGTATTTTATCAGAGCAACAAACTGGTTTTCGGTCTAATCGATCGACACATACGGCCATCAGTAAAGCTCTCGATTTTATTTATGAAAACATGAACCAAAAAAATATTGTGATTGCAATTATGTTAGATTTAAGTCGGGCATTTGACCATGTGGATATTAATATACTTCGGTCTAGGCTCTATGAGAATGGCATAAGAGGGGAAGCCCTCAATTGGATAATATCCTATCTCTCGGAGAGATCACAACAAGTGTCCCTTGAGGGAGCAGCCTCGGAGATTTCAGAAGTGAATGTGGGAACTCCACAGGGCTCCTGTATTTCTCCCACTTTATTTGATCTATTCATAAACGATTTGCCTCTACGCTTAAGGGAATTTGGCCTTCCTATCCTTTACGCGGATGATACTAACGTTATCATAGCGGGTACAAATATAAATGAGATTAGAGAGAAAGCACACGCATGTATCGAATTAATGCTTAGCTGGTGTAAAATAAACAAACTAAACTTAAACGAGGACAAAACTGCCTTAATCGAAATATATACAAAAAATGAGACGATCGATAAGTCCTTATTCTTGAGACTGAGAGGTAAATCGATAGTAAGCAGCCCTGATACAAGGTTCCTGGGTATCCACTTGGACCGGAAGCTCACTTGGTCAACTCACATTAATCAGCTATCGCGGCAGTTAAGTTCATGCTGCTATCTCTTACGAAACCAAAAATATACAGTTTCAACTGAAGTCCTCAAGCTTGCATACTATAGGTTATTCCAGTCCAAAATGTCGTATGGTATTATTTACTGGGGACAAGCTAAAGAAGCAGGTAAAATTGGAGTTACCCAGAGACGCGCGGTCCGTTACATGTTAAACCTGAAGACACAAACTGACTGCAGACCGTACTTCAGGGAATTGAAAATACTTACAGTCACTGGCCTGTATCTTTTTAGACTAATACTATTAGTAAAAGAAAATCAAAGTAACTTTAAAAAAAGGAGTGACGTGCATAATAACTTCACTGGGCATGCAGACAGTTTGGATGAACCATTTCTACGACTAGCTATCGCTCAAACAAATCCCTCATATTTTGCAACAAAATGCTATAACCAACTTATTAAAATAGAAAAATCCTATGAGAATCTTCCACTTAAGCAATTAAAAAAAAATCTTAAGCTTTTTCTTATTGACAAATGCTACTGTGACCTTGATGAATTTTTCACATAAATAATTGTGCTGTTTTGTATTAGTTATTTTAAACTTAATTGTTTTTTTTTGAAGTTTCAATGTGCTGTGACGTGCTTCAAAATACTATGTATTTGTATAAAGTAAATAAAGTTATCTATCTATCTAACCATTTGCTTTTTCTTATACAGATCAAACATGGTTTTCTTGACGATAATGCATTACTATGTCTCAAAACTTCTCATAACTTCATCGAATAAATTTTTCCACACATTGTTAATTGACTATACACTTCGTTTTCTGCGTTTTAAAAAAAAATAATTTTCTTTTGGAAAATTATTTTTTTACCTTGGCGAAAGGGGCGTGTAACGTGTAAATTCTCTGCTTAAGCGCCGTCACTGAATTGCTGATTAAAAAACCGTGATTCACGCAATTGAATGCTAACTTACTGGACTCGCCCAAATACTTTTGTTTTACCTCTTAATGAATGGACTCGTCCAGTCGCGAATGACTTGCGTATCGCCAGAATATGAATATAACGTCAGAGTGAGTACACGTAAAATATCTTTCCTTTTTTCGTAAATACCAGTTGAAGAAGCAAAATCCCTCACTTCTTTAAATTTCAAGTTATATTCAATAAGTATTGAGCGAATAGTCAATATATTGAAGGTATTAATTATCTGTGGCGTCTGATTGACGTCACCTCGGCTGGGGCCAGAAAGAAGTCACTTTGACGGGAGCTTCCGAATTATAGAGGGTGTATTGGCGTTGGGCGCTTACACGCTTTAAGCGCTCACGCTTAGAAGCACAGATTATTGGCGTTCGTGTTGGCCTACTAGCGCTAAGAGACGCTCACGCTTTGCCTTTGAGCATTAAAGTTGAATGTCAGATCTTCTTTTTACGCTTAAGTAGTCAAAAGCCCGATAGTTCACGCAAATACTGTGCTTTAACATTTCCCTACAAATTTATTAATCATCGACAACAAAAGTTAGGTTAGCTTACGCTTAGTGTTAAGCGTTTGTGAGCGCGAGTCGACCACAGAGAACGAAGCTTATAAGCGCTTAAAGCGTGTAAGCGCCCAACGCGAATGCACCCAGAGACGAGAGCAATAATAAAAACTACACTGGTGAATACTTCAAAACCACCTTGACGGAAACTACCCATTTCGTTTAGCAGGGCATAAGCAATCAACCTAATTAGGACTAGAAGAACCTCGATAGAAGCTAATGAAAACCATATGAAAAAAATTCCTTCATTTTACACTTTTTTTGTTATTATTCCTGTGAATTTACCAGAACCTATATATATATATATATATATATATATATATATATATATATATATATATATATATATATATATATATATATATATATATATATATATATATATATATATATAACCTCTTTTGGCTAGCTCAGGCATATTAAAAAGAGAGAGAGAGGTTACAAATTGGAAAATGAAATTTAAATTTATCCACCTGAAGGTGTAAAATCAAAAACGACATTTTTAAAACTAAATCAGGCTTTATAATGACTTGAAGATTCACCAAAAGTTTGGAATGACACATATAATGAATTTGCACTGAAAAATAATTTTATTAGATCTAAATATGATTGTTGTTTATATAGCAATAATAATAATGTGTGGATTATTATTTATGTGGATAATATGATTGTCACCGGAAATGAATGTTGTAGAAATATTACTATTATTAAAAGAATTTTTTCAGGCAAAGGATTAGGAGAGTGAAGAATTTTTTGGGGATGAATATAACGAAAACAAAAAGTGAACTTTCAATAAAGCAAACAATTTTTATTGAAAAATGATTACAACAATTTAATATGGTGGAAAGTAATGATAAATTCACACAAATGGAAAAATGATTTCAATATGAAGAGGGGAGTGAAATTATAAATGTTCCTTACAGACAATTAATTGAAGGACTTATGTATCTGTCAACTATTAATAGACCGGATATTGTTTTTTCAGTAGCATACTTGAGTAGATTTTTGGATAAACCTGCCAGTGAAACATGGAAGGCAGGTAAAAGACTTTTGAGATATTTACTTGCAACAAAAAATAAAGGTTTAACATATATGAAAAATGAAGGAATGAAAGGAACAATGTTGAGAGGATATTTTGATTCAGATTGGGAATCAGACAAAAAAGATAAAAAAAGTTTTAGTAGACGTATAATTTTTCATAGAAATAATCCAGTAGCTTGATTATCTAAAAAGCAAACATGTGTAGCCTCTTCAACAGCTGAAGTAGAGTACATTGCTGCAGCAGGATGTGCTTAAGATTTAGTCAACATTAACCCTCCGTCAGGTGCAATGCATCTATTAGATTTTTGCTCACAGAGAATATAATATTTATCTGTCCCTTAACGTCCGCCGGCCAGCCTAAAGAGTATCCTCCTCTCTACCCGTAAACTGTCGACAGTCGAGTTTGTGTCTTGGAAGTGTTTACACGTCACGCTCAGCAAAATTAATCTCTCAGATGCATTACGCCCGTTGCCGATATATTTTTGATTCCAAGTTAAAGTGTTTTTCATATTACTAAAGTTTCAAGAGTTGTTGAAATAACAGGTAACTACCATATTTTTTTATTATAATTAAATAATGGATTTTTATTCTAAAAATAATATGTCAGATGCATTGCGCCCGTTCATGATTTTTGTTTGTTTTACAGTTATTTTCCTTAGAAATAGATGAATTCCAACGAACTTATAATCCGGACAATCCTAAGGATGCTGAAGCCTAACTGCAAGTGTGGATGGAACTGGACAGTGATGACGATAAACTTGAGTTTGATGACGAAAGTGAAACAGATGGTGAAGATGGTTGAGTCACGGGAAGAGGACTCCGACACCTGTCAAAAAATCTCCAAAGGTAGTTCTGCTGGTTTGAGTATGATGAAAATGCAGATAGTCTTTCAGGAAAGGACGAGGCGACCCAGTGAAAAAAATTGAATTTACCAACCGAGTGAAACATAGGCCTCAAAACATATTAGTCCGTCTTCCAGGGGTAATAGGATCTGCCGGAGCTGCATTCGTGAATGCTGGAAATATTTTATAACTGACGGAATATTAGAGAGCATTGTTCAATATACAAATGAATATATTGAAATGATTAGACTACAGTTTGCACGTGAACGAGATGCAAAATTTATTGATCTTATTGAGCTGAAAGCATTTGTAGGATTACTCTACCTCGCCGGTGTACTTCGCAGTAACCGACAGAGCTTGGAAGATTTATGGGGAGAAGATGGCTATAGAATTGAAATGTTTCGTTTTGTAATGATTCCGAAGCGCTTTAAGTTTCTGCTCCTTTGTCTGCGCTTTGATGAAAGGAGAACTCTCGAAGAAAGAAGAAAAGAGGACAAGCTGGTTACCATTCGCGAAATTTTCACACTTTTTGTTTCGAATTGTGAAAACAATTACTCAGCTGGAAAAAATGTAACTATTGATGAGATGCTGTCTGGTTTTAGATGAAGATGTCCGTTTCGCCAATATATACCCTCTAAACCAAACAAGTATGGAATTAAAATATTCTCAATAGTAGATTCCAAAGTTTTTTACACATATAATTTGGAAATTTACCCGGGAAAACAGCTAGAAGGATAATTGCAAGTTATTTATAAACCCTCCGGTATTGTCAAAAGGCTTGCGAAACCTCTCTTTAATAAGGGGCGTAATATAACAGCCGATTACTGGTTCACAGAAATTCAACTTGTGGATTCTTCAGACAGAAAATTATCTTATGTTAAATATTAAAGTTCATTTTTTGAAGGATCTTGTGACTAAGTCAAAACTAACAATACAGTATGTACCAACAGAAGAAAACTTAGCAGATATTTTAACTGAACCATTATGTAAGGATGTTTTAGTTAAACTTAGGAATTCAATTAATATTGAATCATGAAAGACTTCATGATTTATTCAATCAAGGGAAGTATTAGAATTTAAAGTTATACTTATTTGGAAAAAGAAGAAGATACTCCGTGTTCTCTGAATAAGAGAGTTGTATAAAGAAGTAGTATGTATGTAGGTTGAGTGAGTTTTTGCACGTGTAACAAGAAGCATTTTATATCAGTAAAATATGCAATTAACACTTTCAGTGCTCATGACGCGGATCCGCGTTTACTGTACGGTTTTGCCGAGTGCGCGCGCCGCGGCTCCGCGTTTAGAACATCGTTCGCTTTGATGGTTTAGTATTCATTCAGCACTGGAGCGAAGCCGTTGAACTATGAGGAGCACTTAGGTAAACCTTAGTAGATTACAAATACGAGTGCAGTTTTTAGTTCGCATTTTTTTTGTT
This sequence comes from Cynegetis impunctata, assembly GCA_030704885.1. Classification (NCBI taxonomy): domain Eukaryota; kingdom Metazoa; phylum Arthropoda; class Insecta; order Coleoptera; family Coccinellidae; genus Cynegetis; species Cynegetis impunctata. Next base: position 48,876 of record JARQZK010005109.1, on the reverse strand, counting down.
GATTTTGAGGTTAGATCAAAATGGAGGATAATCAGCCAAGTTATTCACGTCCTAAACGGCAAAAATTGATTGTAAAAAATCCAGAGAGGCTTACGGAGGCTGAACTGGAATATATGCTTGAGTACTCAGACAGTAAGGAGGATATTTTAGGAAGCGAAGTTGAATACGAACCGAATTATGATGATTCATATGAGAGCAGTGAATCTGGTGAGTAATATTTTATGATGTAGTAGATTTTTATAATATTTGATTGTATTGTAGAGGATGATGATTTGGGAGTTGCAAATGCCTTTGACAATTAGATCAATTGAATTTGCAGAGGGAGACTGTTGTAGCCGACTATACTATCACACAAGCTCCTGACGCAGATGAGGTAAACCTCTCTTGGGTTGATGAACCTAGTGGAGTAAATAGTTTTAAAAATATTTCTTGCAACAAGACACCTAAGTTGCTAGTAGAAAAACCACAAAACGAACCAATCGATTATTTTTTTCTCGTTGCCGATGACAGTATGTTTCAGCTGATAGTAATGGAAACAAATAGATATGCGGAGGAACTTTTTTCATCGGGAATCGAAGAAAATTCCAGGCTGTCAAGGTGGAAGCAACTTACAGTGCCAGAATTACATATATTTCTTGGACTGTTATTTCATATGGGAACCTGGAAAACTAACAGGTTACAAGTTTATTGGAAAACAGATCCCCTTTTTAATTTGAGGTGTTTTCACGATAATATGAGTAGGGATCGATTCCTTATCATACTTCGCTGCTTACCTTTTGCCCAAAATGATCTTGAACAACCTGTGCAGGATAGGATTTACAAAAAATCAGGCCTTTTGCCTCAATTTTTTCAATCATAAAATGCAGGCAATATATGAAACAGGAAAAGATCTCTCGCTTGATGAATCAATGGTATTATGGAGGCGACGATTAGTTTTCAAGCAGTTTATAAAAAACAAAAGACACAAATATGGAATTAAGCTTTATGTTCTCACAGAACCTACTGGAATTATATTAGATATGATGGTTTATACTGGTGCTCTCGACTCTTTAGGCGGAAAAGGTCACTCGAAAAAGGTTGTTATGAGCCTGATGAAGAACCACCTTGGATGTGGCCGATCACTATATATTGACAACTTCTATTACAAGTATTGAACTAGCTGAGGAACAATTAGGATATAATACTTATTGCACGGGAACATTAAATGTAAAGCGAAAAGGTATTCCTGTGGAAGTGAAAGGAGCAAATTTAAAAAAAGGTGAGATTGTATCAAAGTATCGCAAGGGCATCTTAGTGGGAAAGTGGAAAGACAAAAGAGAGGTGTTATATTTATCCTCAGAGTTTGAAAATAACATGACAGAAATTGAGAACAGAAGAGGGCAAAAACTGAACAAACCATTACCAATTTTAGAGTATAATAAAAATATGTGCGGTGTTGATCATAAGGATCAAATGCTCTCATATTACCCCTGCGAACGGAAAACAATCCGATGGTACAAGAAGGAAGCGATACACATTTTTCAGGTTATGCTACTGAACTCGTTATTTGTTTCAAAGATTTTCTGGTAGAAAGATGTCCCTATATGATTTTCGGCTAAGCGTAATTGGAAAGCTCTTGAAAAAAAAAAGGTACTTCAACCTCAAATAATAAATAGACCACACTTTCCCACTAAGATAACTTCCAAAAATACGAAGGGTGAAACTAAAAGAAAAAGATGCCGAATATGTTCAGTAAAAAATCTAAGAAAAGATACTATATTTGAATGCCCTACCTGTTCGGATAAACCTGGTTTGTGCCCAGGTGAATGTTTTGCAGCATAGCATTCATAGTTTCTAGTTTTAATGACCTTGACATTTTTTGATATTTTGTGTTCATTTCATTTATAGTTTGATTCTTGTTTAAAGTATTTTATCAATAAATGAGTTTGCGTTTATATATCTTTTTTTTTCTTGTGAAACTCAGCAAAATCGAAAAACGCGGATCTGCGTCATTCCGCACGCAGGGATGAAATTACTACCACAGTGCTCATGACGCGGATCCGCGTATAACAAAAAAAAGTATGAAATGTGCGAATATCTCTTCCAATTACTTCACTCAATCAGAAATGACATTTCCGAGATGCATTTTCAGAAAATAACAAGGTGAGCACCCAGCTAATGATGTCCCCTAACGGTGAGCAGTGAAAGTGTTAAGCAATATAGTCTGATTATTTTCGTGAAGCATAAAACTAATGAAGTTAACAAGAGATACATTTCTATAGTAATATAAGAAGTGGTGCTTTCAGTTGAAACACCCTGCCTAAAGTCGTAATAATATAACTCAATTTATATGTTCTGCAGAAGTTATCTTATGTGAAAAATAATTGATGTGTTTTTTAAGGTAATAATGAAAAAAAAAAGAAAAATGTTTTGAGGGAAGATAAAGACAAAAAATAAAAAGAACAACGGAGCAGAAAAAATTAATTGGGAATTTTAAAAATAATATTGAAGAAAAAATGACACCTAAAAAACACGAAGTAGATCATTTTTTAAACCAACATCAATAGCTGTTTCATGGAGTTGAATGGGTCAAACTGAAGGTGTTTGTATAAAACTGCTACAAATAAAATTATTGCATCTTGGAAATAAATAAACTTGTTGCTTTTTTATTCAAACCATTTTATATCGGTTGTTTCCTGACCCATTTTACGTAGCTTAATTAGCATTATTTATGTTGAGAAAATTTCAGGATTTCATACAGCGTTATTTTTCAGAAAGATCTAAAATGTAAAAAGTTTTATTTTAGGCTTAAAGGTTGGTAAATTTGCAAACCCATTCATTAAATCTTACCTTGATAACTACTTTTTTCAAGTTTCACTTCACTGTTGAAAACGCAGCAAATCGTTAATTTAAAAAACCATATCCTTTTCCTCGAACTTTTGAATCGTGAACTTGTATCAGCCATAAATTGATATCTTCAAAAAAACTGTGTACAAGTGATTAGTAAAGAACTTGTGCATATCAATGTATTATTAACTTTTACATCTTCTGGTATATATTTATTGTCATTTTGGTTTCAGCGGTAGAAGAAATAATTTAAAAGTAAGAAATAATAAATATATGTCCTGATTTTAATCACATATCTTCATGTTTCGCTTATTCGAACTGAAAATATTCAAATCTGAATCACTTTTGTTTTGAAGGCTTTTTTTCTATTAACGTTAGTTGCAGAAATTGTGAATAAGAGCTTACAGATTGTTAATATGTAATTGTTCTTAGTACTCTCCATTGAACACTTGAATTTGTACTCGAAGTAAACTCAATGGAAATGTGAATTCTTTGAGAGTAAAATAGAATGAGTTATTTTTTAATAAACCCATTTGCAATATTTATGTTTACTTTATTTATTGAAATTTAATTCTCCTGTATTGAAAAACAAGACAATTATTTTACTTCCATAAGTGCTTTGAATAATCCTATAATAAACTATAGAAATGAAAATATCAAAGAGGATGAACAAAATTCTTTGAGTTCGGAAGATGAACTTGAGGAGACGAAAAAACAAGAGAGGAATAGAAAGTTTCATCATACGCCTCACTTAGCAACTCATAAAAAATTATTTTTCAATAATAGCAGATCTCCAACGACAAAGAGTGCTGGAATGAAGCTCAGGCATAAATCCACAACAGATAAGAAAAATTAATTTGATAAAAAAACTAAATAAGTAAATCTAGTTAAATTGTTGAATATATATTTTACATAAAAAGTTGAGTCTTTTATTTTCATTTTTAATCTTTGAAACTATTAAACTTAAATAACAGAAAAAGGAAAAATGGAATTAATTAGGAATTAGCTAGATTAATGATATCTCATAAACTTGCTCTATTTTGGGATCGAAATAGACCCTTACATTAGACAATATAGATATGAGAATTTTGATACTATCATCATTGAAAATTCTGCTGAACTTAATAATTTTAAGATCAATAAAATGTTCATTATTATTCAAATAAATATAAGGAGCATACAAATGAATTTTGAAGAGTTAGATCTATGTTTAGAAGGTACTATGATAACATTCGACATGATTGTGCTAACGCAAACATTTAGAGTAGATGACATAAACTTGTTCACATTAAATGGTTACTATCACGTATATAATGAAGGAAAATACAATAAAAATGATGGTATAATAGTATATATAAAAAAAAACATTTATTTTGAACACGAAAGTATAAAAATAGGAGATGTCGCAGCTATAGACCTGAATCTTCAGCATGAAGGACAAAAATCAAATATACTGGAATATATAAATCACCTCAATATTCAAATACAAATGGATAAAAAAAACACTTCATTAAAGGTTTTTTACGATAAAAAGACGATGACGTCACATTTAGTTACTTTCCTGCTTATCAGAATAAATATTAATTTAGCAACCGTAAATACAATTTATCCTCAACAGCCAGGGCAATTTACAGCTAACGGGTTGCCAAAACTTCAAGGCGTTGTCAGATCAACTAGTAAAATTCCCCAGTCTGTCTTGACGTTTATTGACATTCGATCATCGTCTAATATTTACAAGTTTTTTGGGTGCTTTTAAATTCATTGTTTCTTTAAGATTAAAAAAACAGTTAATTTCATAACTAATTATTTACGCAAATCTGCAGTGTGTAGTTAATAAAATGCCGAAGCAGCTGAACAGTAAATGTCAAGAGATGGTAACATCTTTGTTAAGCTATTTTGAACGAGAATGCCGAAATGGGGGCCCGCTGCTCCCGCTAACTGCTGTAAGAGACGTAAGTAATAGTATTCGCTATTTGTATTCATTATTATTAATATTATTGTTACATATTTAAATGTAAAGGTTGATATATTATTCTTTCATAAATTGAAATAATTATGTAGAGAGTTGCAGAAGCATTACAACTTAACCTTACTACTGTTAACCGTATTGCCGCCAAGCATAATAGAGGTGAACAGCCTAAAAGCCCACCTAAGAAGAGACAACGCATAAAACCTACTGTTGAAATTGATAACTTTGACCAAAATGCTTTCCGAAATGTTATATACGAAATGTATGGAAACAGTGAGTATATTGAATATATTGTTTAATTTTATTCACACTTAACTAACACAGGCTCCGTAGTTCAGTGGTCAGTGCGTTGGGCTACTGAACAGCAGGTCGCTGGATCGAATCCCGGCCGAACCAACGAATTAATGCGCAGCCACCTCTCGGAAAGCAATGGCAAACCACCAGTAGTATTCTGCCTAGTAAAGCCTCTCTATAAAGACGTTCGGAACCATCGTAAAACTGTAGGTCCCTTCTATTCGTGTATTACTGTATCACGCACAGCACGAATAGTTGTAGAGAGGTCGCCTACGCCCGAAACCGGGTATGGCACCAGAAGAAGAAGAAGAACTAACACAATATTTTTTCAGAGGAACGCATAACCTTGAAAACTTTGAAAGACAAACTCCAAAAGCGTGAACTCTTTAATGGTTGTTTGACATCACTCTGGAAGATATTGAAAGATATTGAATTGAAATACCAAAAAGATGATCCTTGTCGTGGTTTAATGGAGTTGCCACATATTGCATTAAAACGTGTACATTTTTTACATGAATATGTCAAGATAAAAAGGGAAGGTTTATATCAATTTGTGTTTTTGGATGAGACTTGGATATTTAAAGACGGTACTGTTGGACGTTCTTGGCAAGATTCTAATCCTAGAACGGTAAAAAAAACTAAAATTGGTGGTCCGAGGTAATTGAATAATGAAATTTAGCAATTAATTTATGATGCACTAACATTCCTGCCATTTTAAGACCTTTTCCAATATTTACTAGTCACATTATATTATTTTGATCTACATAATTATTACTAGTTGTATTGAGCTATGTAGTTTATCCAAGAAACCTAGTAGTAATTTGTTATTTCCTTATTGTAGGTATATATTATTGCATGCTGGTTCCTCTTCTGGATTCATTCCTGGAGCAGAGCTGGTTTTTTATTCCAAAACAAAAGATGGTACTTACCAGGGTGAGATGAACCGAGAAAATTTTTTGCATTGGTTTGAATACCAGCTTTCAGTGAACTTGGAAGAGCTTACCACAATCGTAATGGATAATGCAAGTTATCACAGTACGGTGATCAATAAAGTACCAACAACAGCTACCAAAAAGGCTGATATACAGAACTGGTTGATACAAAATGATATTCCGTTCGAAAATACTTTCTTCAAAACCCAATTATTGAATTTAGTACAACAGTAAGTTGATATAAACATTTTTCAATATATTATGGTAATACTGAGCTAACTTATTTTGTTTGAAAATATGCATGCTTTAATATTTTTGTAGGAATAAACCACCATTAGTATATGAAGCTGACATATTATCTGAAAAATATGGTCACAAAGTGCTTCGACTTCCCCCTTACCACTGTATGTTCAACCCAATAGAACATATTTGGGGCATAGTTAAAAATTTTTATAGAGATCATGTGTGAACATCAACAGAACAAGCAATTGATGTATGGAAAAAGGCTTTAGAAAAAGTGACTCCTGATATTTGGTCCTGGACAGTAGAGCACACTGAAAATATTATACAAGATTGGTGGGATAGAGAAGTAGTATTCGAAAGACAGGATGTGCCTCCACTTATTATTAATTTTGACAGTGATGATGAAGATAGTGATGATTTTGAGATGGATTAGTGGAAATCTTGTGTTCTATTTTTCTATATTTTCCTCCAATTTGCTTTATTTCCACCTTTTGTATATTCACAAGTTATTGTTTTCATTATTAACATAAGTAAAACTTTGAAATACAATATAAAATCAGGAAGGTAGTGACGTAATTGTCATACAGTCTTCAAATTATTATCAGAAGGAGCAAATACTATGAGCAGGTTATTCCAGTTGTTGATAAAGAAATGTTCACTCGATATTTCATTATTTCAATTTGCGTTGGTGGATTATCATAGCTATATATAAAAAGTCTAATAGCACACCTGTACGTAGCCAGCTACCTAAGTCGATATATTTCTGTGAATAACACCTCACACAAAATTAAAACTGCATAATATGAAACAGAGATATGAATGAAACCATGAAGCATCTAAATTCAACTTCCCAATGTATGATTGTCTAGGAAATAGACTCATTATATCACAAAATTATTCAGATGATCTATATTCACTTCTTGCTCCAAATAATGTGGCAGTGATGATACAAATATATACCTTCATAAGTGAAGCGATTTTATTTTATGTATCTATATTTATCTTTTTCATTCTATTTCCACTATAATAAATATAATAGATGTATAAAGAAACAATATTTAAATTTGCATGAAGATGATTACAGCTGTATAGATTCCTTCTACCATAAACATTTTTCATAAATAAATATTTATATTAAATACAAGCCTATCATACAAGCCTTTAATTTTTTTAAATAAATATTTTTTACTTAGGCTCTACGAGTTGTCAATCTAACATCAAATTGACTTTTCTAGTTTTCGTAAAGTAAAGAAAAAAACTACAGCTTGGCAACATCACAATATTTTGTTTTGCAACGTCATAGTCTTTTTATCGTAAATAAACTTTATCACTGAACATAAATTTGTTAGCCAATGAACACAATGTAGAAGAATATAAAAATATCATGAACTCTTTCGGTTTTAAATCATTCATCAAAAGCTATACACGGTCTGAAAGTAGAATATGTCTGGATAATTTTTTCGTGAAACGTATTAAAGCGGGATATTCGAACGTCAAAGGTATCATTCCTCAAAATTTAATCACGGATCATTATCCAATACCCAAATATCCAAGAATTACACTAATTATGTTGCATTAAAAAATGCACTGAAATATGAAAATTTGGAGCAGTTATATTAGTGCGGAATCTGTTATTAGAAATATATACCCTCATCTGTTATTTAATGCTAATAAGGAAAATACGCTAGATAGTGTATGAATTGATACATCGCAAATAGGTTGCCTAGCTAAATCACGTGCCGATGATGTTATACAATAAAATGCTTAATCGAATTTTTTTCATCAACTTCCCCCATTTGTTATTCATGAAAGTTGGGCATCAGCTGAAAGAATATACCCTAAGGATTCAAAAAAATGCAGGTTGCCTGCATTCCACTCTGCGCAACTATAGGGTTGCCGCTTTTAAACAAGTAAGTAAGCGTAGATAATGTACCCTCATTTGTTATTTAATCGAATTATATATCAAATGAAAGCTTATTTTATTCCCAATGCAACCGTATGAGGTTGCCTCATCAAAAAACGTGTTGAATCCATGGTTGCCTAGATTAAAGATATTAAAATACATCAATTCATCGCTAGAACCGGCTCGCGGCTCCGATTTAAGTGCGTGAACCGTGATCTGATCTGCAGTTCATACTAATTTGTTGAGTTACACAGCGGTTTTTTATAACAAAGTAAAAGTCAAACCTAGCTGCCTCATACCCAGATGCTGTTTGTAGAGTCTTAGGAGAGAGAAGTGAGCTCTACAAGGGACCTCTATCTGCAAATGATTACCTGGGCATGAACCCATGCATTTGCTTACCGTGCTTCCCTGCAATTGTTCCCAGAGATTCGAAAGTTTTAGCGGATATCCTCTTAGAACATCATTTTGATATGATTTTCAAATTTTATGATATTATAAATGCTAAAACTGGGAAATTCACATCCCCTGAGGATATAAAGAACCACCAAATGATCTCCTACAGATCACCATTGATAAAAGAGGAACAGAGGGAAGCTCTAATGCTTCAGCTAGATTTTGCTGAGAGGAGTGATGAAGTTGATCTCTCAATAACTGATCTGTATGACAACAGAACAGAAGATAGCACTTCGACTATTATGGAGATTGATAGGCCCACACAAACTAAACGATCCACTAGTTCAAAACGTGATGCTTCTCCAGTACCCGCGAAGAAACGTGCAATGTAGAGGAGCCCGAGTTCGAATTCGGACAGCAACTCCTCAGAATAACCCGGGACAGCAAAAGGAGAAACTAAAATCAAGTCAACACCCAAAACAAGAGCCACAAGAGGAGGATTCAAAATTAGGAAGAAGAGAATCTCGCAAACTCCATGGCGATGTTAGAGTTCATTGTTTGGTTGTTCATAAGAAATTTAATTTATTTTAATATGGATGAATATGTGATAATTTTTTTCAAGATGAACGTATTTGCAGGAAGTATTCGCAATAATTATCAGAACCAATAGATGTACTACTCGAAGAAAAAATTTTACGTCTTCAGTAGTTCTTATGAGATCAAGAAATGTTTTAATATCAATGACGCTAGATATCAGCTGTTTCAAGAAATATATTCAACGAACAGAGACAAAGAGCATTTCATAAAGAAGAGAATCAAGAAAAAAGGAGAACGATGAAGAATCAGAATTTGATTGTGACTTCTGACGAGTCAGAATCTGAATGAGTTTTTCAAACTTGAATTTTGTTTTTTACTACTGATGAATTTATATATTAATAATAATGCTTTATTTGTCTTCCGCCAGTATTTAATCCGCGCTTACACGATCGGAAAAATTTTCTTTTGAAATACGTACATTTTGAACGGAAGAACTCATCACTTCATAACTATGTATTGTCGCTGATGAATTAATATGTGATAAGAAAAATTAGGTTACGTATTCAATATTCACACTATCTAATCTACAAAACGAACTCGCTGCATCTTTGTCAGTCAAATTGAATTTCGTCTGCAACGCTTATCTATCACTCTCAACGCTCGCACGTTCAATGATCTGAAATATGTGTTTCGGCGATGACGACGGCTTGGTTTTTTCCTACAGAAGAAATTGACCAAAAACTCAACTTAAATAAAACGCCTATTTGGTGAATCAGCAACGACCAACAATTTCACAATCCGCTTGACAATCCTTTCGAAAATATTATCAGCCAAATAGGCACAGTCCTGTCTATATAATATGTTAACCACTCTTTCATAGCGACACAACCTTCAATGAGGGTTGCGACCTGTAAAATGGGATGAATATAATTTTCAACGTCAAATAAAGAAACTCTAGACCTCTTTTAGGCTAGGAAATGAAGCATTTCACCTAGCAATTCTTTGATCTGGCATGGATTTACTTGAAATTTTGACAGAAGAAAGGGAATAGCCCAAGGATCAAAATCTATATCGAATCGAAGGGCGCCAAAGCCTTGGAGATGGTTGCTACCCTATCTCAAGGGTGGAAATTTTTGTTATATTTTAACCACAGGAATCGATTGGAAAAGTGATTCTAAGCAAAAAGTATTCTATACATTTTTTTGTAAAACTAATATTTTTCAAGTTATTCGCGAAAGGTAACCATTTTTAGATGAAAAAAATCGACGTTTTTAAGCGGTTTTTCACGAATAACTCGAAATTTATGCATTTTATCAAAAAACTGTAGAGAACAAAATTGTAGCCTTTAAAAAGACAAATAAAATTCTTTTTTTATAATTTTTCTACGACCAATAGGAACCGAAATAGGACCTATCAATAAGTAGCTTTATTTTTCAAATGCGAAATTTGATAGATTCAAAGGCCTTTTCCGGGAAAATGCTGCATTTTTCGAAGAAAATTTATAGAATCTTTTTTGAAGGGAAGAATCCGGCCTTTCTTTTACAAAAAAAAGAAGTCTCTAGCACAAAAATTGAGTGAGTTATAATGAAAATAAGGTCAGTACCTAATTTTTTATGCGAAAAAATTGATGAAAACAACCCCCTAACTACCCCCCTAATTAAAATTGATCTTCACCCTTGTGCAATTCTCTTTTTATATGTATTGTTAATATGTCAACGAAGTTTGACCAATTTAGAATGCTTAATTTTAGAAAAATTAGAGCTTAAATTGAAAAACTATTTTTCACAATTTCATATTTTTCACTCTTTTTTTGAAAATATCTCCGAAAATACTTAATATATGAAAAAAATGAAAGAGTACTAAATTGTAACTCTTTTCATGGCTAACATTTTCCTTTACGCAGATTTTTTGTACAGTGAATATTTGTCGAGATATAGGCATTTAAAACGTCTATTTATGCACGAGAACCTCCTTTTTTGAACCCTTTAAACTCACCCCATTTAAAAACCAAGATATCTAAAGAGATTTAATTTACAGACCCTTGTAGCTCTTGAAAAACCCTACAAAATTGTTTTTGAAAAAATACTCTATCGTTAAAAATGAAGGATATACGTTAAAAAACCAATCGATTTTTTTGACCGAAAAATTTCAATAGTTTAGTACTTGGGAGCATAATAGTCTACAAAACCGGTATATTCGGCAGTGGGGCGTTGTACGTTCAAAATTTTTCCTGTTTTTTTTTTGTGAAATACCATAGAGAAGAAACATCTGCTCATATATTTACGTGGAAAAACAGTGCAGTTAAACTATCTTCCCTTCCGCCCACTGTTGATGCCTTAGATGAACATACAAAAAGATGCTACTACCAAATTCAACAGTGGCTTGGAAATGAAAATATCCGAGCAACAGATTTGGGATGGTATTTAAAAGATCGTTCATTATTACTCGTGCGCATGAACAAACCACCTGCACCCGATGAACTTTTAAAAATGATTTTATGCCAATGCAAAAAAGGGTGCGGCGTTTTATGCGGTTGCAGAAAAGTTGGTTTATATTGTAATTCCACTTGTTCTGGGTGCTCAGGTGAATACTGCAATAATAGCCCACCAGTGATCGAAGAAGACGAAGATGACACCGACCACGATGAGGATCAAATTGATGACACAGACATTTAAAAATTATATTTGTATCTGTAATTGTGAATATATTCATCTATTTATGTGAATGTATGAGAATATACAGTGCATTTTTATGTTAATAAATTTTTTTGTACTTAATTCTACTCTTTTTAAATTCATATCTATTAAATTGGTTTATAAAAATCATAATGTTGTGAAGGGTAGTTTTCAAGGGTTGAAAATTTGCAAAATGCATTAGACAAATGTTCTAAATAACAGAATCATTGAATTGGATTACTATTCCAATTAATCATTTTGCTTTTTGGAAAAAAATTTTTTTTTACATATAACACTAATAACAATTGCTTTTTAAGGGTTGAAAAATTATGAAATTTTATTTCAAAGTATAAGAAAATCATTATTTAACTAATCCAAACCAAATTTTCCCCTTCTTAAGATTTATAATGTTATTTTATAATTTTTGACAATCAGGGGTATTTTTCACCTCTAAGAAACAATCAGGGTTCGTCGACATGACACAAACTACAAAGCAGAGAGTGAGTTGAGCCTAATCCCAAATTTTTATGCAAATCTATCTGAATCGAAATAATTTTTGTAGGATTAGTAATTCTTTTTATATTAAACTCTAACAAGGGTCGCTTTTTAAGGGTTGAATTATGATGAAATTGTATTCCAAAGCACTAAACAATTATTATTTAACTAATCCAAACCAAATCTTACCCATATTCAGGTTTAAAACGTTATTTTATAATTTTTGACAATTAGGGGTAGTTTTCACCCCTAAAAACCTTTCAGCGCCCTTCGGTTCGATATAGATTTTGATCCTTGGGCTATCATCTGACTTCTGTTAAAATTTCAAGTCAATCCATGCAAGATCAAAGAATTGCGAGGTTTTACCTTTTTTTGAGCTTCATTTCCTGGCCTATTTGTAGCAATTAAAAATTATTTATTGTTTTAATTGTTTTCACTATGAAATGCATTACAATACTTTAGGTATTCTCGGAGTTGTTCTAGAGCAAACAATGTTCGACGTTCCAAATAATCAATCTGAATCATTTTCAGAAAGAAATGCTCGCGGAGAGTTTTAAATATACTTCATCAACCATCTCTGATGTAATATATTTTTAGGCACCATCATCAAGATATGGTTCAATTTCCCTTGAAAAACAATTATTTCTTTATTTTCAGAATAGTGAAAGGGCCAAAAATCGGTTTATATAACTTGATTCCGTCATTTAATAAAGTTTAAAGTTGTTTGAATTTTCATCTAACCTAAATGCTTTTTATTCCGACCCAAAGCTCTCAAGTGTAATTATAATTAGTCAATTAATTTTGCACAAGTAACTTTGCGGCCCGTACACATTCAATCTCAATCGCGATCTGCGTTCAAAATCAATGATCGCGATCTAGATTGATAATGTACGAGTAAGATTGACGGATTGATGCACCTGTTCTCAACATATCTAGATATTTTGAAATCCTGATTACAATCTAGTGATCGTGATCAAGATTGAACGTGTTAGCAGAAGATCGCGTCAGTATACGCTGTACGCTGGCGCTGTTCGAAAATGGACAACGATGACACTCGCTCCTCGTTGCCACCGATCGAACCGGCGAATTCACTTACGCTTCCACAGTTGGAAGAAGATTTTATCATCCTTTTAGAAACGTTACCTAATAAATATAAGAGACGAGTTGGATACGAAATATTACTCGATGTTTTAGAGAAAATCAAGCCACAGGCGACTGTAGATGATGTCCGCAAGAAAATAAATAGCCTCAGATCCAACTATATACGAGAATTGAAGAAAATTACTTCGTCAAAAAGATCTGGAGCCAATGTTGATAACTTCTACACGCCAAAAGCAAAAAACTTCAAACTATTAAGTTTTTTACATAATACCGAGAAGCCAAACAGGTGAGAATTTCACACAGTAAAAACAATAAAATTAAATAAAAATAAGTTAGAAAGTAACTTTATTGCTAAGTAGAAAATAGACTAAGGGGTGGCTTCACATTCATTACAAAAATAAATACAAAAATTTTCTCTTATAGTTTTTGCCGATGGTTCTGGCAAATTGAGAACATTTTGTTGATACTTCTCCCAGAATTTGGTAAAGAATAATACACCACCATCAGATACCCTCCCACTAGTTCCTACATCTATCATTATAAATTCTTTTTTGGCATTTACAAGTGCCATAAACACTATACTATAAAATCCTTTATAATTATAATACATAGATCCTGATGCAGCAGGTTTCTTTATGCGAACATGCTTCCCGTCTAATGCGCCACAGCAGTTGCAAAATTGGTGTATTGTTCCAAAATCATTTGAAATTGTTTTCCGTTCTTCAGCTTATGTTGGCATCTTAAATATAAAACACTATATAAGCAATTTTAAATATTTCAGAGTCAAAATTCTACAGAAATAACTGAGAGCTCCGACAGTAGTCAAGAAAATGCAAAGGAACCGATCAACCCATCGAATGAAACATCATTTTCTTCAATCAACCAAGTTGTTCATCCTAAAAATATACAAAAACCAAAGAATTTGTTAGCTGAATAAAATGAGCTGATAGATCGAGCAAACCTATTTTTGTCACAAATGAATCTGCAATCGCAGAAATCGATGCAAGAAACTTCAACTAGTTATTCACTGGCATTGGTTTGGGCTGAAAAGCTGGATAAATTACAACTTCAACAACGATTCCTTGCAGAGAAAGCGATTCAGGAAAATTTAATTGAAGCGGGGTTGGGAAACCTTAACAGATTTTCTGTGAAAATTAATGAACCTAATATGACCGTGACGCCAGCACGTTACAACACATCTCCTTTTTGTTCACAAAACTCTACTTCTTCAATACTACCACACTGCTCTCCACCCGCCAACTCAGTTGCTAATCCACCTACTCCCTCAGGCATACATTACTCTCCAGTTACGCCATCTCCTTCAGCCTCTTCATTGCACTCCTCTACAGTGAACCTTCCACTCACATCCATATCTAAAACCTCACAAGTATTCAATAAAGATGCCCTCTCACGAATCCTTTATACTTCGTCGACTTCTTCCACTCCATTACATTATTTGACTATTGTGCCTTCACTAATGACGTCTCAGTCACAACTTGGAATAAATTCGCCACCCTCTCATGTAAGCTCACAACTACCTCCTATTTGCCAGAAAGGTTTTGCATCTCAAATAATAATTAACCCAAATACGAAGGCTACTATGTCACATTTTCCATCGCCATCGAATTCGGATACAGAAGATTATTATACAGTGGGCTCTTTGTTTAAAAATTTCAACTCACAAAATCTCGAATTATGACCGAAGTTTCCGCCAATAAACATTCAGATCTCCCCATTTCCATCCATTTCTCCAACATTTTTCAGTGGTGGTATTTAGACTATAAAATGGCCTGCACCTCACTTTTGCACTTCTCAGTTTTGACTAGTCATACTGACAATAGTGAACCCAAGTGAATAGTAGTTTGTGCCTTCTTAGCCAGTGACTTGTGCCAGCTTCCGAAAGACAATTTTAAATTCTTGCAGAATAGTTTACCGACCTATTGAAGTCAAAGAAAAGGTTATATCACTGCACTTCGACGCCTAAAGAACGTAAAAGAGTTTGTACAATCGATCGCTACTATCTTAGATCGAAACCGAAACCTTTTCTCCACTGAGTTAACTATCCGGGGCCCCTAAAATATTTTAGGGCTACCTGTGACCGAGGGATCCGTTAACAGATAATCCCATCGAGGAGATAACCTCGATTTGTATAAAAATCTGGCGCCCGAGGATTAATACTAAGGTATATCTTTCCGAAAATTAAGGGATCACCAAAAAGGCACGTCACAATATATATATATATATATATATATACATATATATATATATATATATATATATATATATATATATATTTATATATATATATATATATATATATATATATATATATATATATATATACATGTATATATATATATATATATATATATATATATATATATATACGATGCCTTAGTGTAACAAAGGCGTAACTACAACATTAGTGATTTTGAGTTAGGTTGACCAACATATGTCAAAAAGTAGTATCTATTTCGTGACACAACAGCGGAACTCATATATATTGATATAAATATTTTAACATTTGACGAATGTGCATTTTGACGAATGTTTTTTCGATCACATGGGCGTAAGTGGACATATGCCAGTGTGAGTCTTACCCTCCTAGAGAAAATGGAAGCGTAAGAGCTGTTACGCTTGTGTTACACTAAAATGAATGTTATTTTTTACAAGTTCCAACAAGTCTGTTTTCGATTGTTTACGTTCATTTGTGAAGTGATTTCGATAAAAAGAGGTTGTAAAATGTCCAGAGGAAAGTTAATAGCAGCTATGGCTTTGAAACAAATTGGTTTGTAGAAGAGAACATATTTAAACATTTTGATATTCAATTATTTATTTCTTATACAGAGTCTACTACTACCGACGGCGATACATATATATGTATATATATATATATATATATATATATATATATATATATATATATATATATATATATATATATATATATATATATATATATATATATATATATATATATATAATAAAGTATAAACTTTAAAATAAAAAAAACACTTGGCTTATGTTTCACAATATAAAAAATATTTAGATACTGTATTTAGCAGTAACGCAAAATCGACATGTTTCGAGTAATGAACTCATTATCAAGACTGACTACAGGAGAGTATTACATCCTATTTCATAAGACAGACAAAAGCAAAGGTGATACCTGAAAATCAATTTGTTCGTTTACAGGGGTAATTGACTATTATGGGCGGAACTTATTTCGAGAATTTCACCTTTGCTTTTGTCTGTCTTATAAAATAGGATGTAATACTCTCCTGTAGTCAGTCTTGATAATGAGTTCATAACTCGAAACATGTCGGCTTTTCGTTACTGCTAAATACAGTATCTAAATATTTTTTATATTGTGAAACATAAGCCAAGTGTTTTTTCATTTTAAAGTTTATACTTTATTTTTTATGATGTTTCACCAAGTGATGTGCGAGAATTCAATCTCAGTTATATATATATATATATATATATATATATATATATATATATATATATATTTTATATATATATATATAAAATATATATATATATAATATATATATATATATATATATATATATATATATATATATATATATATATATATATATATATATATATATATATATATATATAATTATACATATTTATATATAAATATATATATATATATATATATATATATATATATATATATATATATAAATATATATATATATATAAATATATATACGCCCGACATAAGTCTATGCTCACCAAACGACACTGACAAAATTTGAAAAGAAATAGGGCAGTGGTCACCGAAGAAGATATAGTACTTTACTTCCGGAATCTTCAGCGCACACTGGAAGGTGTTGATCCCGCTTTCATTTAGAACTATGAAGAGAGCAACTTTAGTGACAACCTGGGATCAAGAAAATGTATATTTTTCAGAAGAACAAAGTACCCAGAGAGGTATAAAAATTTCTCAAAATCTGCGATATCTTGGATGTTTTCTGCTACTGCAACAGGCGAAATGCTACCATTATACGCTGTGTACAAGGGGGAACGTTTGCATGATCGATGGCTATCAGGAGCGCCTCCCAAGACTGTTTATAACAGAACAAAATCTGGATGGTTTGATGCCCCCATATTTCAGGATTGATTTAGAAAAATCGTGATTCCTTGGGCAAAAAAGACAGAAGGACCGAAAATTATAATTGGCGACAACCTCTCATCACACATAAATATTGATGTGCTACAACAATGTCAAAGAAATATTATACGTTTCGTATTATTACCACCTAACACGACGCATCTGACGCAGCCGTTGGACGTAAGTTTTAACCAGCCACTGAAAGCTGCTTGGCGTGATATATTGAATGACATAAAATTTAAACAGCCAAAACTCAATTGAGTTGACAAATGTATATTTCCCCAACTATTAAGCAAGTTGATGAACAGAATGGAATTTAATTCAAAAAAAAATTTTCAAAGTGGATGCAGAGCATGCGGAATTTATCCGTTCAACCCCAATGAAGTATATGAAAAAATGCCAAACCAACGATTTAAAAATAGAGTGATGCATCGTTTTTGGAATATCTCAAAAATCAACGTAAACCTGATGAACCGCTAAAAAAAGGGACTAAGAAGACATTAAAAGTTCAGACGGATCTTCTTCGACATACGAATAAACAAATGGCACTAATAAAGCTGTCTCTGACAACTCGTCTGACCTGAGTGAAATAGATATAAATGAAGAAATAATGCCCGTACCAAGAATGAGTAAAATGAAAACATAGAAGTTGCCCCTACAGATACTGTTAAAAGTATAGCCCTTTTTGAAACAGACGAAACAAAGAAAGACTCTTACGTAGTTGTACAATTTTCAACCAAGAAGACTGTGAAATCTTTTATAGGAAATGTGACTGAAGCCAAAGGTGATGACCAATATAGCTCAG
Organism: Cynegetis impunctata; assembly: GCA_030704885.1. Classification (NCBI taxonomy): domain Eukaryota; kingdom Metazoa; phylum Arthropoda; class Insecta; order Coleoptera; family Coccinellidae; genus Cynegetis; species Cynegetis impunctata. The sequence continues at coordinate 30,574 of JARQZK010005109.1, read as the reverse complement.
AAGAATCCTATGTTGTTAAGTTTATGAGAAAAGCTGCTGATACAAGCCTAGGGTATAGAAATCGATGATGTATCCGTAGTTAACATTCTTGACATAAAAGCAGTTCTTTCTACTCCTACAGTAGGGAGGAGGGGTAATTTTTTATTCGAAGAAAACTTGCACATGTTCAATTTATAAGAATATTTTCCTTTTGTTATTTGTGAAATTATTTTTAAGTTCGTTTTTAGTTTTAGTTTGGTACCTTTTATTCTATTTTTAAGTTGACTCATAACAGAGATCATGTTATGAATTTATTTTTGATTTCAACCTGTACCTGAAAGCTAAAACTAAGGCACTGTTAAATATATTTGATAATTTTTCAATATTAGTGTTTTTTCTTTGATTTTATGAACTTACGGTCAACCACGAACTTTTTAAAACCTATATCGGTGGCAATGTTGTTCTGAAAGCGTTTTAAATTGACTTCATGTGATAATGTTATAGCTGGGCAAAGTTGAAAAATCTAGGACAACTTTGCCCATCCATAATTTAATTTTTTTTTTAGGTTTTCCATATCTTCTTGTTCTAAAAAATTATATAATTTGATTCATCATATAAGTATTTATCATACAGTAAAATTATCAATACCTCATACCGTAAATTACGATTTTTATTCAAGGAAAAGTGTAAAAAAGTGGGCAAAGTTGTCCTGTTTTACGTTACCCTGTTTTGGGCGTAGGCGACCTCACTACAACTACTCGTGTTGTGCGTGATACAGTAATATACGAATAGAAGGGACCTACACTGCCCCACTAGTCTAAAATGCAGTATATCCAATATTTACCCGTAGCGAGTTATATAGCTCCATAGGTTCATTTTAACGTTCTCTAGCATCTCACAAAGCTATAATGCAGTAAAATAACTCTTTCTTATGGTATTTGATTATTAGCTTTGCAGTATATGCCACAATCCTTCCGATTTACTAAGCTAAAATGCAGTAAGTCAAGTTACTAGACTAGAATGCAGTATAACCTAAACATTGAGGATATACTGCTCTCTAGTGTTGAATATAGTAACTACATAGTGGAAGTTCACTGCTTCTTACCATAGAGCACTCTGATACCACCACCTGTAACAGCTGTTTTGTCTCCCTAAGCTTTGAACTGTTATTCATCTATCTCTTGTTGTTGTTTGAGTAATCAAAGAGGCCCTAATTATTCAGTGCGGGAGTAGTAAAAACTCTGTGAGTGTTTTTGTGTAATTGGTTGCAACTGACTTGATTATTTATCATGACATCCAGTAATTCAAAAAATTTGAGTAGGGGTAGGAGGATTTTGGCAATGGCTCTCAACCAGGAGATGCTCATGGTCTCTGAGAACAATGAGAGTATGTTACCCCTGACTTCTAAAAAAAGTGAGTGCGAAAGTGCAGTGAATGATTTAATCCCAGACCAAGACTCGACTAAAAATACCTCAGGTAATGAAAATTTAGTTATTTCAAAACACAATGGTGCAGTTGTTGTTCACAGTGACTCAAATCTGGAAATACATGTTTCCAATGACATGTTTCCTTCTCTTTCACCAAGTGAATGTCCGCCTGAATTACTAGACTTGGATAATTTGTCCGAAGATCCAAATTTCATCCCAACTGATTATTCTGCTGAATCTGATGACTCCTTCATAGCTGAATTCCTTGGTTCAGGAAAGGGAAGAGGAAATAAATTATTACACGGTTCCAACAAAATAGATGACTCGGAGGCGGGGGATAAAATAGTTCTGCCTAATTTCTCAGATACTGAACCTAGCACTTCGAGTAAGTTTGAAAGTATTGTTGAAATACAGCCGAATGAAAGCTCTGATATTGCACAGCAGGATGAATTTACAAAACAAGGAAAAATCAGACAAAGAAAAAAATATGACAAAAGTATGGCAGAAAGAAGAAAGGACAAATCAGAGCAAATAAAAGTGAAGCGCCAAATTGTAGCCTCCTGTAATGGTTTCCCCAAAAATTGTAATACCCTCATATCCAAAGAACAACGGAATGAGATAAACAAACAGTACTGCTCAATGACTAGGCAGGAGCAAAACATTTTTGTTTGTTCCAATGTATCATCATCAGAGGTCAAAAGACGTCGGACTCAATCATTGGATTCGAAGAAAAAAAAATCGTTATCTTTCTATTTGAAAAATGAGAAGGGAGAGATAAAACAGGTGTGCAAAACATTTTTCCTAACTACTTTAGGCTACAACAACAAAAATGACAGGGTGATTACAAACTCTGTACGTGAAGGACGTGTGGCAAATATTCTGCCAGCCATAGATATGCGCGGTAAACACCAGAAAACCCCTAAAACGGACCGGGAACTTTTAAGACTCCATGTGGAATCATTTGGCCCTTGTGTATCACATTAAAGAAGAGAACATGCACCCAATATACGGTATTTACCTAAGGACATCACAATAGCAAAAATGCATGACGATTTTGTTGAGAAAAATCCTGAGGTGAAGTGTTCGTATGAGCTTTACAGGAAGTTTGTGTCAAACGAAATGAATATTTCTTTTACATCCCTTGGTCACGAGGAATGTGAGACATGTGAATATTTTCAGTTGCACAAGACCGATCACAAGGAAAATTCTCTATATCCGGACTGTTCTACCTGCTGTTCATGGAAGGTACATTTGGATAAAGCTAAGGAAGCCCGAGAAAAATACCGAAGTGATGGTGAAAATATTCCTGAGGGTTCAGTGTGTTTCTCTGGGGACCTGCAGAAAGTTGTGATGTTACCCAGACTTGAAATGTTCAAGGCTGCAGTGTTTTGCCAGAGAATTGTTGTGTTTAATGAGAGTTTTGTTCCAGTAGGAAAATTTCAAGACTTGAAGCCCTACGCCTGTGTATGGCACGAGTGTATAAGTGGTAGAAAAAAAGAGGATATATGCAGTGCATTTCATGCATTTCTATTACACATGAGGGACGGTCGCAACATAGTAATCTGGCTTGATGATTGCAGTTTGCAGAATAAAAACTGGTCCTTCCTATGTTATTTAGTATACATTATCAACTCCAATTTGATAAATGCACAGTCTGTGATTATTAGATATTTTGAGCCCGGTCATACTTTTATGTCCGCGGATAGCTTTCATCATCAGGTGGAATTATCTATGAACCACATGAAAAAAATTTATGACTTCTCTGACTTTGTCAAGTGTGTGGAGTCTTCTAATTCAAGAAAAGTTCATGTGAAAGAGATGAGACTTCAAAATTTTTATGAATGGCCAGATAATTCATCGGCGTATAAAATTAAAAAACTGGTACCAAGACCATATCTGAAAGACATAGTTGAAATTGTAGCAACAAAGGAAAAACACACTTTGGGATATAAAACAAGTTTTGCTTCTGAAACTATAGAAATGGATTTTTTGCTGGTCAAAGCTATGAAGAAACTGCAGCAAGCAAACAGTGCAGCAGCAGCACCCATACGGCAGGAGCTTCGAGGAATCAAGTGGGATAGGAAGAGAGGGATCATTGAAAAGCTGCTACCGTTGATGCCAGAAAACCGCCATTCTTTTTGGCAGAATCTTGATGTAGATGAGTCTGCAGTAGATTTACGTACAGAACACGAAGGAGAAGAGGAGGATTGAATAATAATTATTAATTTTTTCCTAAAAGGTCAATATCAATTTTAATTTATGTAAAATCTCGTTTATAATAAATTTGTTTTAATAAATATTTCTTTTTCTTCTTTGCCTTAATAGATTCCTCTAATTTAATTTATTTTTTTATTTTGCTTTAACTTATTTATTGTGTCATGAAGACGGGACTTTGTTCTGTTACATTTGATTGTACTTTTGGGTCGTCATGAAAAATTGTGTTTTTGACAAACTGGAACTTGTCTTAGGATGAAGTTCATACCTACAAGAAAGTTTTTTTTTTTTTTTGTCAACTCATGTTTTTTTACATGTGATCTTCTCTTTGGTCATCGATTGTGAAATATTTCAACTCTTTTTGGAACGAAATGTCAGTATTGCCTTGAAAACTGTCTCTTAAGAAAGCTTGCTGCATTTTTTAACATATTCATGTGTGGTAAGCCGAGAAAATGCTATGCTAAAACGCAGTAAGCGACATATTTAATAGAAATGACATATAAAACATGATTAAACTTTGTTTACGTCATTGAGGTTAAATTGTATATTACAAAAAATAAAAAAAATATCATAGAAATTCAAATTAAATTGGTGGCTCAGTAAAAAAATGCTGTAACGCTCATATCTCAAAACCAGGACTGAGGCGTATACTGCATTTTAGACTAGTAGGGCAGTACAGCGCTACGACGATTCCGAACGTCCTTATAGAGAGGCTTTACAAGGCACACTACTTCTCGGTGGTTTGCCATTGCCTTTCAAGAGGTGGCCCCGCATTAATTTCTCGGTTCGGCCGCGATTCGATCCACCGTCCTTCTGTTCAGTAGCCCAACGTACTGACCACTGAACTACGGAGCCACTATATATATATATATATATATATATATATATATATATATATATATATATATATATATATATATATATATATATATATATATATGTATCCGTAGCGGTACTTAGCGCGACATTTTCTGGTATGTACATGAGCTTAGCGCGACGTCGCGTTAAATCTTCTGGAAATTCTGTTATCTACCGGTAACTAACGCACCATTACGGTGTTGCCATTGATTATGGTTATTACTAAAATTTCACTTCATTATATGAAGCAGTTCAATTAACTCAAGCTGTGTCTTTTGATTTGAAATTTCTATATCACAAAATAAAAAGATAATAATATGAAAGACTTTTAATAGTTATTCCTCAATAATAATGAATTTCAGAATTATTTTAAGTTATTGCTGAATTTTATACAATATACGAAATGTTTCCTATATGAATGACGTATTCAAACTAGTTTTCGGAAGGGAGACGGCCACACTTTATATTTTGTGATTCTATTTACCTAGATTGGAATTATTCAACTTACATCACTATTGAGATTGGATTTCAATATAAAAACCCAAGTTAATTGCACGTTAGTTTGAAATTGTAATAATTGTTCTCACAAGGTTACGTAACTCTTCATTCAATAGGCTAAAAAAAATAAAGTAAGCCTGATTTCTTAAATCTTCATACATTCCGATATTGAGAAATTGGTCCATTATATTGAGTAAATGGAACTCTTGCACTAAAGATTGATAATATTAAAGCAGCATTATCATATATCGGTAAATATTGAATTCGAATAAAATAGGCGATGGTTAAATTAGGTACCAAACAAGAATCATAAATATTTACGTCAAGAAAAGGATAAAGTTCCTACTACAATTTAACTTTGGAAGTTGAACTAATTCTTTCTTGAATCTTATCAAGTCCGAAATAAATGGTTTTTCAATGTCCCAAACGGAAGTTATATTTTATGTGAGCTTATTTAAGTTAATGAATTGTTACAACGAATTCATAATTTCGAAAACCTTAGAGCTCAATGGTCCTTTTCAGTAAATTCAAAACAGAGCTATGAGCCTTATATAAAGGTGTTATCCATAAATGCAGGTAGGCAAAGAATTATGTTCAGTATACATCATGTGCTTATATAAAGTTACCAAATAATACTAGTGATAAAGTGAGGATATTGAGGGATGTACCTACATTATTACAATACCAGATACTATAAGGACTTCATCCTAGATAGATGTAATACCAACCAAAGCTATGTTTTGTCCAGGAAGTCTTCATTGAATTCAATGAATAAATATAAAAAATTAAGTTTCAAGAAAACATCTCTGACATGTCTACTTTCATTACCAACTGAAGAGGTTTTGAGTATAATGGACAAAACTAAGTACTTACCAGCAAAACTGAAAGACACAACATGAAATAAAAGAAGAATTAACATGAATACTCTACTTGAATGGTTTGAACGTAATGAGTTATTATATTTTTTGAATTTTCCTGACGTATAACAGCTCTCCTAAAAGTATGGTGGACGTCTGAGAGTCTGGTTTTTTGATAGAATTTCTGTTTTCCTGATTATATAATTAGTTTTTACCTACCTATAGAGTCAAGTATTATTTCATATACTTGATGTTATGATAAACTGCTATTTTGGTTGGGCAAATGAACATAATTTGTTATTATTATTTTAATAGTATCTCTGGTTGTTACACGAAAGAAAATACCATTATCTATAATTTCTGGATGATGGCCCAGGTTCAGATTCCGATAAAAGTGGAAGATTTTTCGTTGGAATAGCATTGGACTTCAAACACCCTACGTTTTCGGTTAGCTGAAAATTGCACATCATTAGTTGGTATAATTCTATATGGAAAAATCCACAAACTGAATGCAGGGAAAATAATAATTCTCAGTAAACTGTAAAGAACAACTCTCTCATGTTCAGACACTTTTTTTCAATCTTCAAGTTATGAATCCACACCTTTCTTCTGTCCATCATTTCCTTGTTTCCAACTTTGTTTGGAATACAACTTCGAGTTGTCCAACTTTCGGAAAGGTATGTAAGCTATATTCGGGTTTTTTTTTGCTCAAGATAAATAATAGGGTACACAAAAATAGTGATTCATCTCTTCTGAACGTTTGTAAACGATCCCAAACAAAATTAAAACTCAACAAATTTTCATATAAAATACACGTAAAACGTAAACAGATGTAAACAAAGCAATCTATGGCATGCGTCAGTAATATTCGACACCGGTAGGGGGCGTATCGCTTATCTACGTTCGCCAATAACTGAAATTCTATTTTTCTTACCATTGCATGGCCTTCCTATATCATTAATACCTATAGTGAGAATTTCATATTTTATTCAATATGCAGTTAGGTATTTTCATCAATCAATAGAAGCCTTTTCAATTAAAAACTCATCACTTTTATGTCTATTTCCCGGAATCAGTTGTTTTCAAGTCAATCTAACCTGTTGATTTCATATTATGTCATACATTCAAGAATCAGGGTCCTCGAACCAGATAATTCAATCTTTGCATCGAAATTTTATGGGTTTCCGCGAATTCTTGCAAAATTTTATTTTTGAATTCGGTTCCGTTGTCGCATGTTATTTTCGGGTATTCCATGGTCACTCATGAAATGTATTAATTTATTCATGATTTCAATTGCTGTTTTATGAATTAATGGATAGCATTGAGCGAATTATGAAAATGAATCAATCACGGTCAAACATGTACATTTTTCAAATGTGAAGGTATCTATGTAAAGATGTGTGAATGGTTTTTCACCTATAGGATTATTTTTAAATATTAACTTGTTAGGGGTACGCTCATATTTATTAATTTGGCAAATTTCGCATGAATTAATATAATGTTGTACTGACTCTTCTAATTTTGGCAAATAGAATTTTTTCTTGATCGCTTGAACGTTTTCATTTATTCCTCTATGTCCTGATTTAGAAACATGATATAATTCTAATTTTTCTTGCTGTTTAGTTTCTTCGTACACGTCTTCCAAAAATGTGTTAGTTATCTTCAAATTAAAACTTTTCGCTTTGAAATTTGTTTGTAATACTTGAATAAATGCTTTTTCTAAATTTTGATGTTTAAAATGAATACAATACTTCGTTCGGGGCTTCAAATATTCTTTAATGAATTTAATAAAGTCGTCTCCGTTTGAAATTGCTACGGTATATCGTGTTCGATTATTGAACGGTTTGCTCCTTATAGTATAATATTGTTTTGTGGTTGGCGTGAAAATAATTTGATTACTGGCGCAATTTAAAGAACGCTCTGTATAAGGGATCTCTAAAATTGGATTTTCTTGGTTACTATGAATTGTTGGCGTATCCGCTTCATTCGTGTAACTTTCTGATTGATTTTCATTCGAGGTAAATTTTTCGAATTCTTCTAATTGCTTTTTATTATTTTCTAAGTCTTCACCGTCAACTTGAGGTATTAAAGAATAAATGTCGTCATCTGTCATATTTAGGTCATTTTCTTGGATTCTAATACGTGATAAGGCATCTGCATTATTATTAGCACCTTTTTTGAATTTTATTAGTTGATTACGTATTTTAGGTGTTTTATATTTTGTATCTATAGGATATTCATTTACTTTTTGAAAATATATAGGATGTCGGCAGTGTTCTCCTATTAAAATTCGTTTTCTTAAATTAATGATAAAATCATGTTCTTTTAGAAATTCAGCTCCTATCAATCCGTCATATAATGTATGGAATTTGTATAAAACAAAGGGATGTTCTTTATCTATTCCGAAATCATTTAAAGGTATGTTTACTTTTTCATTACTGGTGTCTGAACCATGTACTGTATTGAGACATGTGTCTTCTGAATAAATTTTGTTTGGAAAATATTCATATGCTATGCTTGGATCTATAAGACAGACTGAACAACCGCTATCAATTAAGATTTTGCGTTTGGGATTTTGTAACATTATATAGGGCAAATTTGTTAATCTATTATTAATGCTATTTAGTTCAACATAAATTTGTTCATTTTCTGATTGTTGATAAATTTCGTTAGTCTCGTCATCTGAAAATTCTGGCGTTTAATCTAACTGATGTATGTCTTGAATATTAGTTAATTCTTCCGATACGAAATTTGGTGGATGTCTACTAGGTTGAAAATAATTATGTGATTTTTTCATTCTTGCATTTGGGTTTTGGTTAGTTTGGGATGACATGGCAAATTCTCGTTTTTCTGGGTAGTTTCGATGAGTCTGTGTGGACATCGGGGTTGGTTGATACGATGGTTTTTCGTTTCGTGGTCTAAAAACATTATGTTGATTTGGAGTATTTCCAAATGTTTTCTCATTTGTGTAAAATTTTGTCTGTGGTAAATTTTCTTTTCTTACGATATTTACTGGTTGTGAAGGAAAATTTCTATTAAAAACTCTAGTATTATTCTGAGCTTGAATTTTACTTTGATTTTTACATTGGTGACTGATCATATCTAATTGATCTTTCTGTATGGTATAATTTTCTACCATTTGAACAGCTAAGTCAAAATTAAGATTATTTGTGGTCAACATAAAAGTTTGTAAGTCTATGGGAATATTATTCATTAAAACATTTTTAGCTAGTCCATCGACTAATTGTTTGTGTAATAACTTGAGATGTGGGTCTAAAGTTACTTCAGAGTCTATTCTGTAATTAATGCGTATTTTGTAGGTTTTGATCCTATCAATAAAATTGAATATGGTTTCATTATATAATTTTCTTAAAAATTGTAATTCGTTCTTGAGTACGTCAAGGTTTACTCTGTCTCCGAATTTCGTGATTAGAAAATCTTTTAAAGAATTCCAATTATCTGGTATGTCAGATGAATATAATTCATCTGCAGCTTTGTGGGTCAATTTGTTTCTGATAATTGCTAAACAATATGTTTTGACAATATTATCACCTGATTCAAATTGCGCTAAGAATTGCTGACAACTCTTAATGAATGAATTTAACTTTTTGCAATCTCCATCAAATTGTGGCAAGAGAGCTCCAAATTTTGATGCTAAATCTATTGGATTTACACCTGTTGCGGCTTGTGGCGTTGTCATTTTTGATTTCCTTTTCTTTTCTAATTCTAAATTGGAAAATGCTTTTACTAAAGGATCAATTTTGCTTTGCCTTGTTTGCCTGTTTGTTTGTTTTGTTTTTTGTGACCTGCTATCACCTATTTGGTGTAGGGAGTCTATGTTCTGGGTAACTAGGGAACTTTGAAAAACTAGGAAGTTTAGCACTTGTACTTACACTTGCTAGATTGCTCCAGACAGGATCGGGTTTGCTAGGTCTCAATATGCTGCGTGTTCGAATTTCTCCTCAGTGGGTGGTTGCTAAGATACGGGGTAGTACTTCTTTTCCTGTTCGCACCGCTGTGTATGCAGAGCAAGCTTATGTGTTCTGTTCGGATATTCTTCCAAGAATTGAAATTCACTTAGTTTGGTTGCCCAAATATCACCGATAATATTTCACGTGTTTTAGGACTTAATCGCCGCACTAATAAGAATATCCCATCCTCGTCGCCATTTATGTTTTTGTGAACACTGACATTCTTTTTAAAAACAATCTTTATTTCTACAACTTATAAGTTTGCATTTAATTATTCTGCAATCACAAGAAATCGAAATGATTTTAACAAAATTAGAAAACGCTATTAGTTTTGGAAGACTTCATCTTCTACATGAAAACATAATTCCATTACGTAATTTCACACAAATATTAGAAAAAAGTAATTGGAAACCTTTCGAGCACATGACTGATTACTATACAGTCAGCCCTACCAAAGTAATAATCAAAAATGAGCAGATAATATTTTTAGTATCTGTACCAATAATAGAATTCACAGAATATGACCTCTATTATTTACACAATCTACCATTCCAAAATATCTATATTCCATTAATACAACCTTATGCACTTGTATTTAACGAAACCATGAAATGGGAAACACAAGAAATATACCCTATAGAAGATTTCTTTATTACGAAACAAGAAGACTTGAAGCCCAGTACCAACTGTATTGAATTACTAATGGAGAATTTAGAAGAAAATTGCACACGAATGTAGACCAAAATGCTTCCAGATTTATACCAGTTAGAGGATAACTCGATAATTAGACAAAATAACACATGGATCTTCGAACATTGTGAAGAAACTACAAGAAGAATTAAAGTACCATTATTAAGCAGAGTGAAAAGTTCCTGCATGATAGTAGATAAATAATGGGTGTGCACAATACACAATGACCTTGACCTTGAAAAGGCGGTTAACCTTGAGTCGATATTTAGGAGTGGGGGTAACTTAGTTGAGGGGCGTGCACCATACACAATGACCTTGAATATTTATCAGGAGTGGGGATAGTTTATTTTTCGATTGGTTTACCTTGAAAATAGAACAGACCTTGAGCATAATGACCTTGAATATTTAGCCGGAGTGGGGATAGTTTATTTTTCGATTGGTTTACCTTGAAAATAGAACAGACCTTGAGCATAATGACCTTGAATATTTATCAGGAGTGGGGATAGCTTATTTTTCGATCGATTGACCTTGAAAATAGACCAGACCTTGAGAGCATTAACCTTGAATGTACCAGGAGTGGGCTCAAGTTTGATTTCAATTGGTCAATAGTGGCCTTGGTATTTTTCATCCCTACCCATTTTTTCTCAGTATATATTTTGCTTTCAGTGAATTCAAAGGTAGTTAGCGCGATGTATTTCAGATTTCAAAGTTCCGGTGGTATAATTTTTACCGAAATAACGTACCAGAATCAGTTAGGTCATTATAATATTGGTTCTGATGAGTTCATCAGATTCGTTTCGCATAAAGTTTTGTGTGCTCCATGTTTTGAAGAAAAGAAAGCTAAATGTATAATCGATGAAGAAACAATTGTGAGTTCGCATAATATCGACACCATAGTTGACAAAGAAACTTTAGTCCATTATATCAAGCTTTATGGACAAGTGTGAAAAGCCATTTATGCGTGTAACTGAAATAGATCCAAGAGACTGCACTGGGTATAGTATGAAAACTGTATAATCATGGAGCATACTGAGATTGTCTGGAAAATAAATTCACTGAAATACCGTTGGAATATCATATTGAAAAGATGGATGGAAAAAATGAAAATCATTATCCTAGTATGGATTTCGAATTAACTGATAGGGATACAGTAAATGATGCGAAAAGTATTTGTGATGCATTTCTCAGTGATAAAATTTCCGTGAGTGTTTGCTGTGAAGATTTAGCACGTTTAAGTGAAGAGTTGAAAAAATGGATCTTCAATAATATATCATTATCAGAAAAAATTATGTTTAACTTATTTCCAAAGTCGAAGCTAGTTGTGTTGGAGCATGCATATATTGGTAAAAAAATTGAAGACTTTAGTGAAGAAGATTTGAAATTTTTTCCTGTTGACTACTTAGTTAAGAAACTGAATTGCTATGAGCTTCTCAACATTTATCATAGGCTTTCTAGACCATTGATCGAAACATTCAAATTACAGACCCATTTACCCTGCTTCATACATCATAATCGACCTGATGAAAATACGCATATAGATGGCCCACCTGTGAGTCAGGCAAATTGCTTTCGATGCAATCAAGTATTGACGAACCCCCACCTACTTATGTTTTCAAGGTGAGGATACAGTACAGTAATTCAGTAACGAAGAATATTGGTTCCAGCATAATCAAGTATTTACCCCCACCTACTTATAAATTCAAGGTTATTGTGTATGGTACACACACCATAACTAAGTTACCCCCACCCGTACAGTTTTTCAAGGACAAACCACAGTACTTAAAGGCAGGAGCCAAGTTATTTCGACAGTTCCAAAGTTTGAGAGTGAATCAATAAACATGAGTGCAGAAACAGTGAGTGTATTTGAACCATACATTTTGTGCCAAGAAGTTATAAGAATCAGTGGACCATCTCTGAGGGGTCATCACATCAAGGAATTGAATAACTGTATGTTATTCTTCATAAATATCAATAATAAGTCTATTCTTGGATTGAAAAATGACAATTGTCAAGTGTATATTGGCCGAGACACTATGTGTGAATTATTTTCACTACAGAAATTAATAAGTGGTTATATTGAGTTCCTAGAATATCATGGATTTCCAGAGTTCTACAGAATGGTTACCCGGTCTGTGTCAAAAATGAGTGGTGATTTCTTAGTGAATATAAACGATTTATTAGATAAGTCATATAAATATTCATTTAATTCACTGATTTTCAAAGAATAAATAAAATTTGATCCATATACTATAATGAATGAAGTGAATCAGATAGCATATTGATATGAAGAAAGTTACATTTAACCATATAGATACTATTCATCATATGTGTGTTTGGACTTTTGCATATCGAGAATCTCGAAAATATTACTGGGAGATGTTTGTCTTCGATAGAATAAGATTCAATAGTAGAATAAGAAACTGTGAATACATTCTAGCTCCTATTTTATATATGAAGCACAGAAATAATATTTTTTATAGTAGATTTTCTCAGCTGTAATCTCACTTTGTAAACTTAAGACAAAATTGTGAAAAAAAATTATTTATTTCTCAATATCTTATGGTCACAGTACGAAGCGAACTTTGAGCTTCTATATCTCGGCTTCTGATTATTGTACTTAAACAATTTTTTTTTTGAAATACGCGTTTTTTACGGCAAATACATTTCGAGTATGAGTATATTGATTGACTTTATTTTTCAATGCAAAAATGAGAAAAAACTCAAAAAACAAAATTTTTTTCAATAAATATTTGAAAAAAGTTAGTAGTAAAAAGTTTTTATTTTATGCCTAAAACTACAACTTTTCCCCTATCGATTGCAACCAACCGCGTTTCGATATCGTTAATGTTTTCAAGAGGAAGCGTGATTGAAAAAAAATATATATATTCGATTTTTGCGGCCGCCATTTTGAATTTTCCAAATCTGAAATTACGTAAATTTTTGATAGCACACCATCTATGTTTCCCTATGTTTTGATCTCGATATGGTTATTTTCAGTATGGTTGCCGGTTAAAACACGACCTTTCGAAACAATTTAAATTTTTTGGAAAATTTTGAGTCGAAAAAATTTTCATTTCAAAAGTCGACTTACGTCATCGTGTAGGGCATAAAATTTACTGTGAATTTGATCTCTACGATTTTTTTGTGCGAGTACATCAGAAAAAGTTATAAGCAAAAAATCATATAGAATGTACTGGGGTATATCGAATTTTTAAGAATTTAATTCACAGCTTCAAAGCTTTTCGAGATTATAGAACAATTACCTACTTGAGATTCAGTACTTATAACATTGGAATATTAATTCAAAATGCTCACCTTGTAGGAGAATAGGAGAAGTAATCCGGTAAGGAACATTGATCTTATTGAAAACAAAGAGTACGTCATCTAGGGAAAAATATTCCTTGTATAAAAATAAATAACTATTATATCTTTTACCTTGAAATAAGGAAACTTGCTGGCGTAAAAGCAGTGTGGTACCTCTTATCAGAAATTCGGTCATTCGTAGGGAAAGTCGTTTTTCAGGATCAATAGAGCGACTTTGTAGATATTCCATGATCTCTTTACTTCAAACATGAAAAAAATTGATAAGACATTTTCATCAGTTATTTTATATCAAATAATAAAGATGACATTGAAATGGGAACAATTTCACACAGCAAATATTTTTGTGGCTCATCCCAATACTTATATACCTAAATGGGGTTTTATACTCCTTCATGAATATACTTTAAAATCAGACTGGCTCGGTAAAAATAATCTATCTATGAACGCAGACAAAACGGAATGTGTGGTATTTACAACATCCCATACTAAAGTGAATACTCCACCCAGTATAAATGTCCTAGACACATCCACTGAAATAAGTCCATATACAAACTTTCTTGGTGTTGTCTTAGATTGTAATTTGAGATGGAATGGACAAATTGATAATGTAAGAAAAAAACTAAATTCAGTGATCTATTCATTAAGAGTTTTATCAAGAAAAGTAGACTTACATGTTCTTAAGACAATTTACTTCTCAAATTTTCAATCTTTATTAAGCTATGGTATTGTTATCTGGGGCAATAGCTCTGAAATATGTAAAATATTTACGGCACAAAAAACAGCCGTGCGAGTAATTTTAGAAATGAAGTTTCGCGATTCTTGCCGCGGTGTGTTTAAGCGTCATAATTTTCTAACGGTACCAGGAATGTATATTTATTGTTGTCTTTTATTTATATCAAAACACAGTGAATATTTTAAAGTTTTCAAGAACCTCAATAACACCAGAAATATCCACTATTTTCACATTCCAAGTCATTCTCTCACACTATCAGAGAAAAATACCACTTATATGTGCATTAAATTATATAATGTGTTACCCCGTAAATATCAAACTCTTGAAGACTATAGACAGTTCAAAAGAGAAATTTTTCAATACCTCATCAACATCGAGCCATATAGTGTGCGGGAATTTCTTGAGTACAAGCCTGATGTTTCCGTGATTTGAATGTTGTTATTTGTTTAATCAATTTATGTCAAGACATGTTCTCCTTTCAAAAGTGTATTTTGATCTTGAGAATAAAGAAGTTATTATTATTATTATTATTATTATTACTAAGTGGGAATGAGAAATTTATATACTAGTTTTTTGAGCTTCAGGACTTGAAAGGATTCACATAATTAAAAGGTGTGGGAAATGGTATATTAAGTTACTAATATAGCATCGAGTGGCGAATATGTGTTGAGTACTAGGTAAATGCTTTTTCATTACACAAAATATTCATTCTAGTTAGGATAAACTACCAAGAGTAGTTTACAAATTTTTTCTGTTGCTATGTTATATCTGATTAGAACTTAGCCAAAACTTTCAGTAAACGATATTTTTGAAGTATCTTCATGAGTTTAAACTTATGAAATTTTTCAAAGCTTCAAAAGAAGTTGCTAAAATTGTTGAGAAAGTTACAATGCGTTCATTTCACCATTTAACTGAAAAACAATGAATAAAATATTTACACATATACCTATACATAAATAAATAGGTATATATATATATATATATATATATATATATATATATATATATATATATATTAATATATAATATATATATATATATATATATATATATATATATATAGGGGAAGGGTGTACAAAATGACATACATTTTTATTAAACTAGAAAATTTGTAATTGAAAGATGCATTTTTCTTCACAAAATTTGAACTAAACCTAAACTGGCTCTTTCTTTATCATTTAATATAAGATTCTAATTAAAAGAAAGAATATTCGTAATTTTTGTCAAAGAAATAAAAATAAACAAAAAAAAGTTCATTTTACCCAACCTGGTGGCTAAAATGACATACTACCGAGTTTTACTCGGTACAAAGTTCACAAACAAATATTTTGTTTTTTGTCCACTCCGGCACATTCAGCATGTGCCCACATTTGGCACGAAACAACAACATAGCCACATCTCACCATGTTGGATATTTTATAAAGCTCTGTGCAATAAATACAAGCACAGTCGTCTTCTTCGTCTGCAGAAAAAGGTTCTTTTCTGTGCCTGACTCGGGTTCTGCTAAAACTTTTCTTGTCACCGCCCTTCTTTTTCTTTCTGGAATTTTTTCTTTCGGTTTGCTATTTTCTTTGCCTCCTCTAAATTCGGAGTAGAGTTAAGGACAGAAGTGCCTTGACGTTTCCTTGGCTTTCTTTTTCCCTGACCTGAAACAAATGGGCCTACCGGAACTGGACTTAAATCAGCTGGAGTGACCAAAAAGGCTTCTGGCTTATCGGAGTTTTGCAACTTATGTTCACATGGCACTAAGGTTACGGTACTCGTTGTAGGAATGCCTGGCAAAGGTTCTATGGCGGAAATACTTCTTGAGCTAGGTCCAGGTTGAGCATTATCATCAATTGCAATATTCGCGGTATGTTGGGCACTATCATCAATTACAATGTTTGTGGTTTCTGATGCCTGGAACATATACTCTGGGAAGACATCGGGATTCATTGGGTAGATGCCTGTTTTGGCAAATCCATTAGTGGCGTTCTGAACAGTGGCTGCCTTTCCATATGCTTCTTTTAGAAGACCACCAATTTGAAATTGTGTCACAACTCTGCCGGGGTGGGTTTTTAGCCATTTAGTGATTTCTTGACCATAATAAGTTTTTAAAGGTCCAAAAAATGCAACATCGAGTGGTTGCATTCGATGGGTGCAATGAGGCGGTAAACACAAAAGCACAATGCCATTTTCTTTGGCGTAAATAAGAGCATCGAGATATTTATGACTTGAGTGTCCATCCAAAATTAACAGAACCTTTTCACTTGGAGACGCCTTGGCATATTTTTGGAAATGTTGCAGCCACTGCAAAAAAACTGGACCAGTCATCCAGCCGGACTCTTGGGCAATGCATAAAGTTCCTGTAGGAGTATGGTCGGTTAATTCTTTTTTCATATTTTTGCGCGGAAAGATTAGGACCGGCGGAATATAGTTTCCATTCGTGCACATGCAGCAAACGATTGTTACGTGGGAACCTCTTTCTGCGCTGGTGATTGAGCCTACTTGTTTCCGACCTGCCGTCGCAAATACTCTTTGCGGGCGCTGAACGGTAGATAATGCAGATTCATCTGCATTATAAATCTTCACGGGATCTATATTCTCCTTTTGAAGGGTACGATCTAAAATGTCAAAAAACTGAGCCACCTGAGGTTTGTTAAATGCTTGGGCCCTCGCTGCAGATGTAGCTTCGGGTTTTCGCAACTTTATATTCGGATTTCTTCTTCGAAATTCTCTTAACCAATCCTTTCCAGCAGCCTTTTTTTGGTTATTAAAATAATGTTGAATCCCATTTTTTACAGCTAACTGATAGGCTAATTCCATGACTTCCGTTCTTGTTAGTCCAAAGAACCTTGACTCTAGCAGTTTCAAATGTTCAACCAACTGCCGTTTCTACTTCTACAGGGAATGTAGGTTTTAAACCTGCCGAGTCGCTTTTCAGCTGTTTTTAATACTTTATTTTTTTGTAACGCATGTCTTCGTAAGGTCGCTTGAGGTATGTTATAGACTTTGGATGCCTTTAGCCACCCATTTCAGCATTGTTAACGGCTTTTTAATGCCTCTAGCATGGAAGACGCATTCCACGATTGCCTGTTTGACTTTCTTACATAATTTCGCGGCATTATCTGAAAAAATGATGCATATTTTATATTCAAATACTGGTCGGGTAAAATGACATACTATGTCAATATGCCCTCCTCACCTATATGTCATTTTGCCCTACATGAACATAATATAAACAAACGCAATTTTTGCCAGAATAACAATTTAATTAATTGATCTGAAACATGCAATCCTGAGAGCAATCATGCTATAACCTTACATAAAAATATCAACTTACCAGTTTGTAACATTCAACAGTTATAACAAATCTTAAAACACAAATACAAAAACTTTTTTAGGTGAAAAATAGAAAATCGAGCGTGGCATCTCCGCTAACTGATAAAGTCGAACTAAATGTAGACAAGTGTGCTAAAGACGTGTGGTTTGATGACATATTCGTCTTCGGGCGCTCCCGAATGACGATTCGTTTGTAAACAAGCAATATGTCGTTATACCCCACTATGTCGTTTTGTACACCCTTCCCCTATATATAATGAATAAAGTATAAACTTTAAAATAAAAAACACACATCTACATTTATAGAAAACCAACTTTCACAGATACTTCAATTCACAACGACAGTAACCAACACATTAAAATAAAACTCAGTGCTATTCACTCGTTCATACATAGGTTGTTCACGATTCCATTATCGGAAACAAATTTTCAAATTGAAGTTAATACAATTAAATTATTGGCCACCAATAACGGTTACAATGAATCGACAAGCACATTGTGAAAAAAGGAATAAAGTATCTGTTGCATGCAATATACCTCACGCAAACTATTAATGAAGAACAAAAATACTTCCCAATAAATTATGTGCCTAATTTGAGTAGCAAAATTTGTAACAGACTATCGAAAGATAACGTTAAAACAATTTGTACAAATAAAAGAAACTTGGAGTCATTCTTCGTCAATAATTAAAAAAAATCTAACATCGGAGAAAACAGTGGTACTTACAAAATATTTTGCGACGAATGTCCTGCTTTCTATATTGGACAGACAGGAAGGAATATAAATATTCCTGTTAAAGAACATAAAAAGTCAATTTTACAAAACAAAAATACCACTGGCTTCTCTGAACATTGTATAGAATTCAATCACTTCCTGGATTTCAACAAAACCAAATTGTTACACTCAGGAAACAAAGGAAAGCGCCTTGACCTTCTTGAAATTCCCGAAATAAGTTCCGACCATAATAGTCAATTGTAAACGAACAAATTGATTTTCAGGTATCACCTTTGCATTTGTCTGTTTTATAAAATAGTAATACTCTCCTGTAGTCAGTCTTGATAATGAGTTCATAACTCGAAACATGTCGACTTTTCGTTACTGCTAAATACAGTATCTAAATATTTTTTTATATTGTGAAACATAACCCCCTCTTGGGGCTTATGTTTTACAATATAAAATTTTAAAGTTTATACTTTATTCTTCAATCTCAGTTATATATATATATATATATATATATATATATATATATATATATATATATATATATATATATATCTATATATATACCGTAAAGTGGGGTGAGATTGATCTGCCGGGGTGACATTGATCATCTGTCATTATATCACATATATCCAAATACAACCAGCAACAATGTAAAATAGTTGCTGCACGTGGCGGTTATTATTTTGCAATCAACATTGGAAGGAAGATTTTTTGTTTTGAATTTAACCATAATTTTTGGCCTATTTTCATAGTTCGGGTACTTTTGATGGTAGAGAAAAAACAGAGGTTAGTTCGTTATATTTTCTGTGGTAAATTTTTTTTGTGTGGTGTTTTTATATCAATTTTAGGTATTAAGCATTTTAATTAACGGCAGTTTTTTAAAGATGGCGGATAATATTGAATGGGGTGATATTGATCAGGTGAGAAATCTGACCCCGCGTTATGTACGTTCCAAAAATGTGCATCTACCGAAGGGGTACCAAATACCCTGAAAAAGTATGCAACCATTCAAAATCTGCTACTTCGATCATGGTTCGCGGATCTGCCTCAGGGACACTTCTGCCACCTTACGTCATATATAGGTCTGAAAATTTGTGGGACACTTGGACAGAAAATGGTCCCAAGGGCAACCCATGCTGCGAAAAACCATGTTGCTCTTTGGGGACACGATATAATTGAACCTCACATGGTTGGATTGACATGTCAACCTTCAATGATTGGTGTTTCGTCTTCACGCTATTAATTTCAACTAGTTAATGATGGACGAATTATTTATCAGGAAATTTAGATTGCTCATATTCATTTTCAATAGATTAATAAAATTACAAGATACTTTTACTCGGTCCATTTTCACCTGTATCACCCGTTCCTCATAAAAAACTCCTTTAACTCCAGATGGGACGAGAGTCGAAGTGTGGGGACGCGACGGGCAATTGAGTGACGAACTTCGTGAGATCAATACGCTAAAATAATACATCTTTTACATACAAATTTTGTGAATTACATACATAGATACTTTCAAACATTACTTTATATTATCTGTACTTGAGTGATAAGTGTTACTACCAGAACGACACAAATCCAGATAAAGACTACAGGACAATTCCCGTCCTCCTTTCTTTTCTACTTCAACAGGCCGATCCAGACAAACTAGAATTCCCAGATTCAACGGGTAAGTAAGGTGTCTTGGGTCTATTGAAAAATATTCATTTTCAGTAATCGTTTAGTGTCAATTTACTTACAACTACCAGATTAAATACATTATTATACCATATAAACTCTTAGTGCAGGGATTCAAGAAATCAGTTTCTCCTTAAATAATACAGTCCACTGTTCAGATTTTTATTGTTATATACTTTTAGATACATTACGAAACATTTATTGGTACTTCGTTACCGGATTTACGTTTACTTTGAAAATTTTCATTTGATTTAACCCAGCGCTGAGAGTGCATATGTGTATTTAATTCCTCCATCATTGACCTTGAAATTATTTGCGCACAAAAATATTCTTGATTATTGAATTTAATTCACATCTGGCATATTTCAGGAGAATAAAATTATTATTTTCTTTCGTTCAGTCAGATTTTATAATATCAATTTGAGTAATTATTTTGATTAATTTGTTAATAATGCCGAGTGAAGATGAAAAAGTAATACGATTACGTGCTCATCGCGAAATGGTTATATCAAGCGTTAATTCATTATATCAGCAGGCAGAAATCATAAAAGAAAACCCAGAATTGTTTTCGAATTTTAAAATACGATGTCGAAATTTAGAAAAGTGGAAAAATATCTTTGAAAAACACCATACTGGTATAATTTCTATTGTGTCTGTACGGGGGGAAGCCGAAATTACTTTGGCCGCAGAGTTGGATATTTATAGAGATTTTGAAGAAAAATGTCAATTTATCGATACCATTTATTATGAATTGTTTGAATTACCTGAAGAAAATCGGCTTAACCAATCGACTTTGAATTTTGATAAACCGAACTTCAACGTTAAATTGCCGAAGATTAATTTACTTACTTTCGACGGGGATATTAAAAAGTTTCCAAGTTTTATTTCAAATTTCAATTCTTTAGTTCACGAAAATCCGAATTTGTCGAATATTGAGAAATTCAATTACCTTAGTTCAGTTATTAAAGGTCCTCCATCAAGTATTTTAAAAACGCTACCGCTGATTGACGATAACTATTACATAGCGTATAATTCATTAGTTACTAGATATCAAAATAAACGATTGTTAGCAAATGCCTACTGGAAGGAAATCGATAATTTCAGCCCAATAACAAGTGATAGAACACTTAGAAATCTTTTAGATATTTTTCACGAAAACTTGGCAGCTTTGAAAATGCTAGCTTTACCTGTAGACGATTGGGATTTTATACTTATGCAAATGCTGATCGATCGTTTAGACTCAGATACGTTAAAAAGTTTTGAGAGAGAATATGCTTCTTCAGAAATACCGTCGTATGATACGGTACGAGATATTTTACTTAAACATTGTGTGGTGGTAGAATCAGTTCTTCTGAATTCGAAAATAAAAGATAAAACCACTATTCATCCTAAACCCAAATTTTCCTCACACAAAGCTTCTTTTTTAATTAGTGCTTCGACTAAGTCAACAACAGTTTCAAAATTCAACTCTCGAAACAGGCTCCTATTTTGCATACTTTGCAAAAGAGATCACATTATTTTCAATTGTCCAGATTTTATTGAAAAAAATCCTAATCAACGATTTGAGATTATCAAAAATCATAATGCGTGTATCAACTGTCTAGCGGATTCTCATGCAGTTAGTAATTGCAAGTCAAATAAAAGATGTCGTACTTGTCAAAAATCTCATCATACATTATTACATTTTACTCCAAAACAACCGACTATTGAGCCTCTACAGAACAAAGAATCTTCACCTACAAACTTACGAAGTGAGGTTCAATCGTTTAGTAACTTGGTTTCGAAAAATCATTCTACATTTCCACAGGTGTTTCTCTCGACCGTTAAACTCAAAATACAAGATAGTTTCGGTAATTTTAGTTTTGTCAGGGCAATACTTGATTCCGGATCTCAGGTTTCATTTATTTCTAAGGCCTTAGCTAAGAAATTAACTTTAAAACCCTATAACGCCTCCATTATTGTCCAAGGTTTGGATCGTATGTGTACTTCAGCTAAAATGGCAGTTCAGTGTCAAGTTTGCTCCATACATAATGACGACACGGTCATCAAAATTGATGCAGTCATCATAGATAAAATTTGCGATTCTATGCCTGCAATTACATTATCTTCTGATATCCAAAAACAATTCGCCAATCTGTTACTTGCAGATCCAGAATATTTTGAATCTGGAACTGTAGATTTATTACTCGGGGCAGATGTTTTCCTATATTTATTGAATAGTGGTCGAATTTTTACTTCACCAGGTGAACCTGTCGCTATTGATACTATATTGGGATGGATAATTATGGGAAAAATAAATATTCCAAAATCCCAACATGTCAAGTCTTTTTTAATGTTACATACCGCAGAAGAAAATTTGCATCTCAGCGATAATTTACGAAAATTTTGGGAAATTGAAGAAGTTCCCCCAGTAACAAGTCAATCGCCTGAAGATAGATTTTGTGAAAACTATTACACACAATCTACATTCATAAACTCTTCAGGACGCTATACAGTTTCTCTGCCATTCTCCATTAATTGTCCAGATTTCGGTGACACTAGATCTTTGGCTCAGAAACGTTTTTATGCTTTAGAATTAAAACTTATCAAAAATTCAGATCTTTATTCAAAATACTCTTCTCTGATTAGAGAATCTTTGGAAAACGATCATATGGAATTCGTTCCTGATGGGAAATTAAAACAAACAAATAATATTTTCTATTTACCCCATTCTTATGTTTTACGAAAAGAATCTTCATCTACTCCCGTACGGATAGTATTTGACGGAAGTAGCCGTTATCCAGATAAAATATCGCTTAACGATGCCTTATTTACAGGACCAAAATTGCAAAGTAACCTTATGTCTATAATATTACACTTTCGTCTATACAGATTTGTGTTTTGTGCTGACATTCGACAGATGTATCGAATGATCGAAGTTAACTCGGAACAAAGAGACTATCTTCGAATTCTTTGGAGGTTTTCGACAAATGAAAAACTACAAGAGTATCGATTGAAAACTCTTCCCTTTGGTCTAAACTGTAGCCCTTACTTAGCTATTCGTACGATTCAACAATTATCCAATGATCACCCTGAATTAAATTTAGCCCGAGAACTAATACTGAATAACACTTATGTCGATGATATTTCTGGCGGAGACGAATCTTTAGAAGGAGCACTTTCAAAAATGGATCAAATTATTACATTACTTCGAAAAGGAGGGTTTGAATTGAGAAAATGGTTAAGCAATAATAATGACCTTCTGAAAAATCTACCAGCTATTCACACTGTCGAAAATGTACAATCTTTGGACTTTAATTTGGAGGATAATTTCCAAAAAATCCTTGGCTTGAATTGGAATCCTTCATTCGACTGTTTCTCATTTTCTACGTTGGATATTCCTCCTGTATGCACGAAAAGAAGTATACTTTCTTGTGTAGCACGTATTTTTGATCCACTAGGATATCTAGCTCCCTGTATAATACGTTTAAAAATACTCATTCAAGTTCTTTGGTGTCAAGGACATTCATGGGATAGTACACCTGGAGACGAAATATCTAATCAATTTTCTAAATTTCGCCAGGAGATTCATTATCTCTCCGAGTTGCGAATTCCACGTTATTTCGATTCCATTTTAACTCATAAGTGTGACTTAATAGGATTTTGTGATTCATCTGAGTTGGCTTATTGTGCGGTAGTATATATACGCGTCTATTATGACAGCTCTTTTAGAAACTTTTTGGCATGTGCAAAATCTAAAGTTGCGCCACTTAAAAGACTGTCTATGCCTCGATTGGAATTGTGCGCTGCAGTTCTCCTTTCCAAATTGATCTTATTTGTTACAAGTTCTTACGAGCAAAAAGTAAAATTTTCTAATGTTTTGGCTTTCTCTGATTTCACGGTCGCGCTAACATGGATTAAATCTTCACCCCATAAATGGAAGTCTTTTGTTTCTAATCGTACTGCTTACATTCAAGATATTGTTCCTCCAGAACGGTGGTATCATGTATCATCTGAAAATAATCCAGCGGATATTGGTACTCGCGGAATATTTCCTGCAGCTCTAGTAGGGTGTAAACTTTGGTACGATGGTCCTTCATCTCAATTTATTTATTCGGAGAAGAATAATGAATTTCCTTCAAAGGAAAATGAAGAAGTTATACAAGAAAGTGCAAGAACTTGTTTAGCTACGTTTGTACCCGAAGAAGAATTCGTCCATACTTTATTATCCAAATTTAACTCATTGCATAAGATACTTAGAATAATTTGTTATACTGTACGGTTCCTTAATAATTTAAAATCACGAAACGAAAAAATCTTCACCAATGAGGCAATTACTACGTCTGAACTTCATAATGCTTTATTAATAATTGCTATGAAAGTCCAGCAATCAGAGTTCTATCGGGAAATTAAACTATTGTCGACCGGACGTTTGATTCCTAAAGCTTTTAGAAAACTTAGCCCATTCATCGACAAAATGGGTCTCTTACGAGTGGGAGGAAGACTTTCGCATTCCAATCTAAATTACGATGGAAAACATCCTATTTTGTTACCAAGAAAACATGTATTCACTACATTACTCATTTTGTACATTCATAATAATTTTCTTCATGCAGGAGTTAATACTACATTATTTCATTTGATTCAAATGTTTTGGATATATTCAGCTAAAAGAGCAATACGTTCTATAATTTCAAAATGTCATCAGTGTTTTAGAACGAATCCAAAATCATTTCAACCCACTATGGGCGATCTTCCGAAATTTCGGGTATCAGGTATTAAACCTTTCGGAAACACGGGAGTTGATTTAGCAGGACCGTTTAGTATTACGATGAATAGAAGTCGAGGTGTGAGAATATTGAAAGCATATTTAGCATTGTTTATTTGTTGTGCTACTAAAGCCGTGCACCTTGAATTACTTTCAGATCTCTCTGCAGAATGTTTTTTGATGGGGTTTCGTCGATTTCTAGCTCGAAGGGGACGATGTTCCAATGTTTATTCTGACTGTGGTACCAATTTCATTGCTACTTCAAAATACCTGAAGCAGATTATGGAACGCGCTTCAAAAGAAGAAAATATTTGTTGGCATTTCAATCCTCCCTCTTCGCCCCATATGGGCGGGATATGGGAAGCTAATATAAAAACTGCAAAATCCCATCTATTACGAATTATCGGATCTCAAATTCTTACCTACGAGGAGTTAAATACTTTGATCGCCAGAGTAGAAGCTGTTCTGAATTCACGACCACTATGTCCTATTAGTAGCGATCCCAATGATATTAGTGCTTTAACACCAGGGCATTTTCTAACATTAGAACCCCTAGTAACATTACCAGATCCCGACTACACAGCTATTAATTGGAATCGCTTGAGCAGATGGCAATTAATTGTCAGATTGCATCGTGATTTTTGGAATCGGTGGAGCAGAGAATATTTACATACTTTACAACAAAGATCAAAATGGACTAAACATATATATCCAAAAGAAGGTGCCATGGTTTTAATAAAAGAGGAGCATTCTTCACCTCTAAAATGGACCTTAGGACGAATTGTTCAACTATTTCCTGGAACTGATGGTATCGCTCGAGTAGCATCAGTTAAAACGACTAATGGTCTTCTTAAAAGGCCGTTAGTCAAACTTTGTCCTCTTCCTCATTGCTAATTTTGGTTTACAAAAATAAAAATACCCATGCTCTCTTCATCGCGGTGGGAAAATCATTTTAATTTTCATTACTTACAATTTCATACATGAAATACTACATTTTTTTATTACATTTCAATACTTACCATTACAATTTTATATTTGCTTTCTTTATTAATTGTTAATTTTGGTTTACAAAAATGAAAATACCCATGCTCTCTTCATCGCGGTGGGAAAATCATTTTAATTTTCATTACTTACAATTTCATACATGAAATACTACATTTTTTTATTACATTTCAATACTTACCATTACAATTTTACATTTGCTTTCTTTGTTAATTCAAAATAACAGTTAAATTACTTCATTACATAAATTCACAACTATGAATTCTGTTTTGAATTTTATCTTTTATACCTACTTACTATATAATTTTATTCGAATTTTTTTTCTATCTCAAAGTTTCTGAATGTGTCCAACTATGCGAACAATACCTTCCGTAACGTTGTAATCAGTCAAAACTGCCAATAGACTCGGTTCAAAATTTTGTCATCTCGTTTATTATTAATATGGTGTTCAGGAAATGCTCAACATTTCCAGCGCGGTGGGTATGTTTCGTCTTCACGCTATTAATTTCAACTAGTTAATGATGGACGAATTATTTATCAGGAAATTTAGATTGCTCATATTCATTTTCAATAGATTAATAAAATTACAAGATACTTTTACTCGGTCCATTTTCACCTGTATCACCCGTTCCTCATAAAAAACTCCTTTAACTCCAGATGGGACGAGAGTCGAAGTGTGGGGACGCGACGGGCAATTGAGTGACGAACTTCGTGAGATCAATACGCTAAAATAAAACATCTTTTACATACAAATTTTGTGAATTACATACATAGATACTTTCAAACATTACTTTATATTATCTGTACTTGAGTGATAAGTGTTACTACCAGAAAGACACAAATCCAGATAAAGACTACAGGACAATTCCCGTCCTCCTTTCTTTTCTACTTCAACAGGCCGATCCAGACAAACTAGAATTCCCAGATTCCACGGGTAAGTAAGGTGTCTTGGGTCTATTGAAAAATATTCATTTTCAGTAATCGTTTAGTGTCAATTTACTTACAACTACCAGATTAAATACATTATTATACCATATAAACTCTTAGTGCAGGGATTCAAGAAATCAGTTTCTCCTTAAATAATACAGTCCACTGTTCAGATTTTTATTGTTATATACTTTTAGATACATTACGAAACAATTGGTTTGTCACTTGTTTCTTACCACACGCTAGGCGACTCGAGGGAAAAAAAAGTGTTGCTAGGGGATAACCTAGCATCGCACTTTAATCCCGATGTTCTGAGGCAATGTGAAGAAAACAACATAATATTTGCATGCTTGCCATGCAATTCTACTTCTTTTGTTAGCCCTTGGATGTCGCATTCTTCAGGCCCTTAAAAGAAAGCTGGAGGAAAACTATAGTATCCTGGAAAATGAAAATTTGAACACCAATGGCATTCCAAAGAATGAATATCCTAAGCTGTTGAAGCAAACACTTGAGAGCATGGATAAAGTACCACCCAAAAAACCAGACGGAGAGAAAAGTGCTATAAAAAGAAATTCACTCTGGTTTCAATGCAGATTTTCAAAATAAATGAAGATGATATATCCACAGTTCCCTTCAAAGAAGTAGTTGCTTTACTACCAGATCCCACACTTGAGAAGATTTCTGATAGGATTGAAAAGTACCATTTCCCTGGAGAAATTAATATAAAAGAATGTTGGAACCCATTTTCTTTATTTTATCACATGTTCTGAATTACATTTTGAATTCTATAAAAAATTTGTTTTTATATGAATAAACGATAATACAATAAGTACAGTGTGATCAATCTAACCATGCATGATCAATCTCACCCCTTTGTAAAAATCCAGAAAACTGCTTGAGCGAATTTATCAGATGCGAGATTGATCACTTTCTACTAGAAGCACTACCGTTTAAAGCTATAAAATTGATGTGGTCAATCTCACCCTATTCATAGTCTAAGATTGATCACCTCTTTTTTATAAAATAAGTGGATTTTTTTAACAATTATATCAAAACTAATGTTAAGTTATTACTCTTTGGACCTTAATAGAATACCTGAAGTGCTAAAATATAATGAAAATAGGAAAATGTTTGAAATATGACAAAACTAAAGTTTAAATTGATCAATCTCACCCCATTTCACGGTATATATATATATATATATATATATATATATATATATATATATATATATATATATATATATATATATATATATATATATATATAATTATTTATTCGAATTGTTGTTGCCTGTGATCTATTTTTAATCTCTTGGTAATTATTAGCAATAACAGGCTGGTTGAATCTTCAAAAAACTCGATTTTATTAAAGAGTTGACGTTTCACTTCGATATTCGTAATTGAAAATTTCTTTGACATTTATTGATGTGAAAAATTTGAAAAAAATTGAAAAAATAAGGCTGCTTTGTCTTGCTAGTTATTTATTATATGCTATTCAGTCTAATATTAACATTCAAAAATGTTATCATTAGATGGTAAGGGAAACCAAATAAACCTTTACCTACGTAATGTTTGAAAATAAAAATAATAGGGTATTATTTATCTAACAACAAAGAAATGAGTCATGGGAAAACATTAAAGATGTGGAGTAAAATTATCGGTATAGTACGTTTATATGGAAGCAGCCGTTGACACGTGTTTCGGACTCTTTGGTCCTCATCAGAACGGCGTAGCAAAGCATTGGATTGAAAATTTGAAGATGAAAATAGTACAACAAACAAAATCCTCTGATACGGAAGACAATCACCCTCATTGTGGTTTATTGTTTGAACTCTCCGGTATGGGAGATTTGGTCAAACTTTGCCACGGAGGCGATTAATGCTATCCGCGAGAACTAAGAACGAGTAAATAAACAATAACAAAAAAATTAGTCGCGGGAAAATATTAAATAGGTAGAGCAAAATTATCGGTATAGTTCGTTTATATGGAAGTAGCCGTTGACACGTGTTTCGGACTCTTTGGTCCTCATCAGAACGGCGTAGCAAAGCATTGGATTGAAAATTTGAAGATGAAAATAGTACAACAAACAAAATCCTCTGATACGGAAGACAATCACCCTCATTGTGGTTTATTGTTTGAACTCTCCGGTATGGGAGATTTGGTCAAACTTTGCCACGGAGGCGATTAATGCTATCCGCGAGAACTGAGAACGAGTAAATAAACAATAACAAAGAAATTAGTCGCGGGAAAATATTAAATAGGTAGAGCAAAATTATCGGTATAGTTCGTTTATATAGAAGTAGCCGTTTTTAATGAAATTTTTTATTTATTTAGAATTTCAAATCTTTTAAAAGTTACTTACAGTTACTAAAAACCTTGAAACTCTCAGCTTAAGTTTGGGGTCATTGCCATATTTTCAGCTTGCAATATTTAATTATTTATTCGAATTGTTGTTGCCTGTGATCTATTTTTAATCTCTTGGTAATTATTAGCAATAACAGGCTGGTTGAATCTTAAAAAACTCGATTTTATTAAAGAGTTAATTAAATAAAATCGAGTTTTTTAAGATTCAACCAGCCTGTTATTGCTAATAATTACCAAGAGATTATATATATATATATATATATATATATATATATATATATATATATATATATATATATATATATATATATATATATATATATATATATATATATATATATATATATATATATAATGGATTAGGTTCGTTGCCGAAACTAAGTGGGAAACATCTATTTCTTTTAGTGGGGATGCGGCAATTTGAGTAAAACACGTTAGTGTACTCTTTTTCTATCCAAGCTTTCGAAATAATTTATTTCCTCCTCCGGGATCTACAAGCCAATTACAATAGATAACATTGATTCGGAAACAAGCAAGAAAGATACATACCAGAATTGAGGTTTTTTCGTGAAAGTTGTTATAATTATGGTCATCTCCCTCATGTTTCTATTTATTTTCAATTTGATTTGTGGAATTATTCAAGGTGGCTGTTGTTCGCCATTGCATTTTGACTCAACTCAAAATACAATGGCGAACAACAGCCACCTTGAATAATTCCACAAATCAAATTGTTTGATTTCGAGACCAATACAGTCGTCTAAGTGCTTATAAAATAGAATCATACAACGATACAACAAACTTAAAATATAGTAGTAATTTTTTTCAATTTATGTGGCAGATGGAACTATTTCAAGCTTAAAGTAGTTTTGAAATGTTCATTTGGAAACAGGGAAGTTAATTAATAACATTAACATAATTGTTAAATAAATGCAAATTTTTTGCTTTTGTGGATTGTATGAATATTTAACTGAATGTATTTTTCCTATTTTTATGTCAACAATGGAGAATATAGTAGCTAAAACATCACTTCATTTCACATAATTAGACCTACAAAATTTAAAATTTTACTCCCTTGAAGATTTAATTCGATAGGTATGGTGTATTAGAAATATTATTGACAATCAAAATTAACTACGGTGTGGCTGTCTGCCGGCTTAAGACGGCCCCAATGTCTTTGAGGACGTCTAAAAGATTATTATGTCGCTGATTCAAAGAAACTTCGCAATTCAACTTTTGACAAATTATCACTTTTTTTCT